>JACEEZ010016550.1:72500-95000 GCA_016584305.1 Chionoecetes opilio
TACACATGAATATACTTATACACATATATACACAAATAATTCTGATTACTGTTGCGGTATTGCAATAAGAGGAACTTTTTGAGACAATGTTTAAAACTAGTCAAGGTAGGTTTTGTTTTTAAGTCCAACGGTAATTCATTCCATATTTTCGCGCCGTGATACACGATACATGTTTGTGATTGGTTTGAAGGTACCGTTGGAATCTCTAAAACATCAACTGTATCTTTCATTAATGCGAATCCGAAAAAAAGTATTTTCTATCAAATTATGCAAACATTTATAGACAAAAAGAGCACAAAAATATATATTTATTTCATTTATCTTTAGTAATTTGGCATTTAAAAACAGATTGTTAGTGTATTCATATCTTCTTTTTCCTGTAATTGTTCTAATTACTCTTTTTTTGTGAAATAATGAGTGATTTTATATTAGAAGGTGGCACACTGGCCCAAACTGCGTTACAATATATAATGTTGGGGTAAACTAGAGTGTGGTAGACATGTCGCAGTGCCTCCCTGTTAAGTTGGTGACGTGTGAGCTGCAAGATGCCACTCATTTTATTTACTTTATTAATACGTTCTTTATGTGCACATTCCAAGATATTTTATTATCAATAGTTACTCCTAGGAATTTTGTACTTAGAACTTCTTTTATTTCCATGTTATTAATTCTTAATTTACTCAAATTAGGTGGTTTTGTTTTATTTCTGTGAAAAATCATGTAATTAGATTTTTCAGAATTGAGTGTTAATTTATTACTGTTTATCCATTTGTGTACATTATTTAATTCTTCATTGACTGTTGACATCAAGACGCGTAAGTCTGGGTGGCTTTTATATAATGTGCAATCGTCTGCAAATAAAATGAATTTTAATGATATGCTAGAATTTATAATGTCGTTAATATATAAAAGGAAAAGCAAGGGTCCCAATATGGATCCTTGAGGCACACCAGAAGAAATGTTTAGAGTAGATGAAGACATGTTGTTGTACTGGACATACTGCTTACGATTACTTAGATATGAATTAAACCATCTGTTCGTTGTTCCTCTGATGCCGTAATGCTCTAATTTGTTTAATAGGATATGGTGATCCACTGTGTCAAAAGCCTTGGATAAGTCTAAAAATGTTGCTACAGTATAATTTCTTTTGTCAAAAGATGTCAAAGTATCGTTAGTGAATGAGATAAGTGCTGTTTCTGTGGATCTGCCCTGTCTGAATCCATGCTGCGCTTCTGTTAATATATTGCGGGTTTGACAAAAGCTATATATTCTTATGCACATTAATTTTTCAGTAATTTTACTAAATGAGTTCAGTACTGAAATTGGTCTGTGGTTCTTAAGTTCTCTTCTATCTCCAGCCTTATATATTGGGGTAACTCTTGCAACTTTCATTGCATCTGGAAATATACCACTTGAAAAAGACGAATTAATTACATGCAGAAAATGGGAGATAACAGAGTTGTGATTTCCTTAATCAATTTCATAGGTACCCCGTCACAGCCCGGTAGAGATCATGGAGAGTATTAATAACTTCTAAAATTTCATTTTCTGTAACATGGGTAATTGCAAATGTTTCTATCTGTCTATTTGTAAGTATTCGTGAAAATCTGACTGTTGTGTCTATCCTCCGCTAGTTTACTTCCTATACTCACAAAATAATTATTGAAGTTGTTTGCTATTTCACAAGGATCAGTAATTTCACGGTCATTCAATAAGAACATATCACTAAGCTTTGATTTCTTTTTTCGGTTTAAAACTTCATTTATTACTTTCCAAGTGTTTTTGATTTGGCCTGAATTTTCATACAATTTATTTTGATAGTAGGTAGCTCGTGCAGCGTTTATTCTGCTGGTTACCTGGTTGCGGAGTCTGCGATACACTGCCCCATACGTAATGGGAGGTTTTGCATATTTTCCTTTGGACCCTATTTTTTTTTTTCTTAATCATGTTAACTATATCTGGGGTTATATATGGTTTACGTACATGTTTGGAGTTACATTTTTTAGTTATTAATGGGAAATGATTGTTGAAACAAGGCAGAAAAATAGTTAGAAAATTACTGTAACATACATTTGAGTTTTTTTTAAGCAAAAAACTAAGTCCCAATTAGTATTAATTAAACATTTTCTAAAGACATCCATCTGTTCAGTAGAGTAATTCCTAAAAGAAATATTGAATGACTGATCACTATCGTTTGTTGAGTCTTCAGATAGAAATATCGAAAATACAGGAAAATGATCAGACGTAGTGTCATAAATAATTCCATTTAAAATATTACGCCTAATGTTGTTAGACCAAATGTGATCAATAATAGTTGCAGTGGAACTGGTAACTCTTGTTGGTTTTGTAATTATGTTAAAGAAATGCTTTGAATTACTTATATTAATTAGTTCAGATACAGACCTATTTGGTCCGACTTTAAAAGATCTAGATTAAAATCTCCAGAAATGTATGCTATTTTATTTTCATTACTTATTTTCGTAAGCATTTCATCAAACTTTATCAAGAAATACTCTAGCATCAGAATGGGGTCTCCTATATATGTTGCCAACAATAAAGTTACCATGGAACCTGGTCACACACACCTCTACAAATATTGTTTCCATGCATTCATTTTTCATAGTCATATCAGTTCTTTTAAAACTTACATAGCATGTCTTCAGGTATAATGTAACTCCTCCACTTTGTCTAGTAAGACTGTTAGAGTACATAGTGTATTGGGGAATATCATACAAATGTTGTATATCAGGTGTGAGCCTCGTCTCACACAAACTAATCACATCAAAAGAGTGGTCTAATGAAGTGATGCATCCATCTATAAATTCATTCAAATGTAAAGGAATGCTGCAGATATTGTAGAAAATAATGGAAAATGTTTCTTTAGGCAAACTATGCATTGCAAGTAATTTAACATCTAAAAAGAAATAATTGCATCCAGGAAATTTGTAATCTACATATTCAAGTAGAAAACTATCAGGGTTAGTATCAATTGTATAAGTATCATATTCAAGTTCAAAGGGATTCGTGCACAACTTTTCGAGCGTCTCTAAAGGAATATTCTCTCTTTGATTGAAATTCAAGATTAAGTGAAAGTCTACATCGTTGATATTAGAAAAAGGTAAAACATGATTATAATTATTAGACATAATGCTTTAAAATTAATGCGGTATAAGATTTAATTATGTAGCTTTAGTATTTACTTATTAGACTTGTAGGAAGTAGATTGACTCCTGTCACGCAGTTGCCTCTTGTCTGATTGCGGGTTCTTGGGGCGTTGAGGTAGCGCTGTAGCACCCTGCAGCTCCTCATCGCCACTACTCCTTGCCGGTGAGGCACGAGAGAGAGAGAGAGAGAGAGAGAGAGAGAGAGAGAGAGACAAAATAGGCAAGGGAGAGAAGTTTCTTCAGTCCTCGGTAGTATAGTGGATAGTATCCCCGCCTGTCACGCGGGAGACCTGGGTTCGATTCCCAGCCGGGGAGGTCCATTCTTTTTGAGGCCTAGAGGGGCGATCAGATAGAAGTTTTTAAGTGGATAAAGGGATACAATGGGGAGTTTTCTAATAAGCTCACGCTCAAGCCTGTCTCACGCATCTCACTTCCTCTGCCCTCTGAGCGTGAATGATCTATCATTTACCGTAAATTCCATGTGCTTTTTCGGGACATATCAGAATTACCCTTCAATACAACAATTGAAACAGTTCCTAATAAAAAATGTAGTTTATCATTTTATTTGTGAGCACTTGGTGAAAATATTGGCAAAACAATTGAATACTTGAAAACTCAATTTAAAAAAATCGTCTTTTCATGAATAAACGCAAGTTCAAGCAGAATGAGGTTTCAGGAAATATCTACCTGTATGTAAGCATTCACTGAGTACCTATTTTGGGTGTGTCTGTCTGTCTTGCGACGAACATTTAACCAAGAAGTAATTTTAAGTGCTTGGCATCTCGAGAACAGTACGGGATGGAAGACAGTTGAAAGCGTTTGTTTACATGCGAGAGCTCCGCCGCCCCCTCGATCCACCTCAATGTCCTCCCCTCTGAATCAATCAACCAACCCTTCTCTCTGAATACCTTATGTCCTCTGGTTTATCCTATTGTAACGAAGGAGGTGGGGGGGGGGCAACCCACCCCTCTCAAACTTCGTCACATACTAACGGCTCAGGGCTATGGAGACGAGAAGGACTGCAAGGAGACATTTACTGCTGTGCACGGCTTTATTACGCAAATTACTACTACCCACAGTACAATAGTGACTGCACGTCTGTCACGTAACTACACGCGCCACTCCGATCCACCCCAACAACACAAAGTCACAGTCAAAACAGGGGGACTATACACAAATAGGGGGAATTTCACAAAGCAGGTGAAATAAGGAGACTCCTTTATGTGGGAAACGGTATGTCGGAGCGGATGCCACGAATATTCTAGTAGAGGATAGAGAGTGTGATGAGATAAGCGGATGATGATAGTTATAGGATGACAGCCTCTGGTATTGAGAAGTTAGGAGTATCAGAGATATGGGCCGTGAGGTAAGGGAGCGGCGGCGCTGAGCTGTCCCTCCCCGTGTCGTGTCAACAGGAAAGTGGGTGATAGCAGATCCTGCCAGCGGGATGGTTTCTGTGGAGATGCTGAACGCCACACTCTGTCTTTGTTAAATGTTCGTCGTAAGAGAGAAGTTTACACCCAAAATAGGTACTCAGTGAATGCTTACATACAAGTAGATATTTCCTGAAGCCTCATTCTGCTTCAACTTGCGTTTTTTCATGAAAAGACGATTTTTAAAGATTGAATTTTCAAGTATTCAATTGTTTTGCCAATATTTTCACCAAGTGCTCACAAATGAAATAATAAGCTCCTTTTTTTATTAAGAACTGTTTCAGTTGTTGTATTGAAGGGTAATTCTGATATGTCCCGAAAAAGTACAGGAAATTTATGGTAAATGATAGATCATTCAGGCTCAAAGGGCAAGGGAAGTGAGATGCGCGAGAGACATCTTGCGGCTTAGCTTTGAAAACTCCCCATATAGGCGATGTAGGAAAAGTTCTTACGGCTAGTAATCAGGGTAGAACAAGAAGTAACGGATTCAAGCTGGAAAAGCGTAGATTTAAAAAGGAAATAGGGAGAAACTGGTTCAACAATAGGGTGGTGAATGATTGGATGGACTAAGTCGTCAGGCAGGTGGTCATGCGGAGTCTATTGGGGTCTTTAAAAGGAGGCTGTATAATTCATGGATGGGGATGCAGAGGTGGAATGTAGGTAGTGGTTTAAGTTAACACGAACTACCTCGTGTATGTCTCACGGCCTCTGTAGCTTCCCTTATTTTCTTATGTTTCTGATGTTCTTAAGGTGAAGGAAGTTGTTATTTTGGGGAGTGCGATTTAATCGGTTGTGTGTGTGTGTGGTGGGTGTGTGTGTTTGGTGTGTGTTGTGTGTGTGTGTGTGTGTGTGTGTGTGTGTGTGTGTGGTGTGTGTGTGTGTTGTTGTTGTGTGTGTGGTGTGTCAATGGCACTATCCCATGAGGGCAACAAGAAGCGCCATGGCTCACGCGTGGCATAATAGAAGCAGAGAATGCCAGTGGCTCCAGGCTGGCGAGGTTCAGGTTAGGTCAAAGGCGAGGACAACAATGCAAGAACAATCGGTACTGAGGGAAAGCGGTGAGTCCAGGTGAACTGCGTCACGTTTATAACCGGTGACGCAATGATGATGAAAGGTGATGTAACGAGGATGGATAGGATAAGGATATTAAAGAAGGGCTAGATAAGGGGAAGTAACTAGAAAAACGGTAAGTAAGGAATAAGAGGAGGGATAAAAAAGCTGAATAATACGATAAGGAATACTTAAAAGGCTTACGAAGATAACACTAAAGTTCGCCATGACAACGTTCTTTTTTATTTACAGACGTGTGGTGGCGTTCATACTTACATTCTACATCCTGAATTTCGGAAGTTAGAAGGGGCTATCTGGAGTCTGTGTCATTTTGTGTCTTCATCTTTGTCATAGTATGGCTATAAATGAACAGATTACTAAAATAATACCGAGTGGCGACGTTGGTAGCGGGCTAACCTAAGTCCGCCATCTAGTGTTTATGTTTAGAGTGTCCTCCCCGCCGTCAGTCGTCGCCCGAAACAAAACGAGTAGGAAATTTCAAACCGTCTATACCTTGCAGCTACAAAGCATAAAACAACACTGAACCTAGTCGATTATACAGTCATGATATAAACTACTGTGTATCATCTTCAGTGGCACATACACAGCAGTAGTGTGCTATAATTCGGATATATGGCGGCATGGACGACATTAGTGCAGGTGGCGAGTATACTGTTATCTACGGTAGAAGGGGGAAAGTACTAGAACAAGGAGAGCTAAAGTAGAATAGAAGGAAAGGCTCGAAAAGGTGGAAAAATAAGGTAGGATAATTTTAAAGGCTAGAAATAAATGGTGCACAGTACTAGAAAAGGAAAGTAAGAAGGAATAGAATTAAAGGCTAGGAAAGGTGAAAAAATACTGTAAGAATAATTAAAAGGTTAAAAAAAGGGAAGTACGACTAGAAAGGGGAAAGTACTTAGAAAAAAAAAAGTAAGAGAAGGATAGAAGGAAAGATGATAGAGGTGATGTAACCATAACACGTGAAAATTAAGGTAATTCTAATTATTCCAAAGCTAAAAAAATGAAAAGTACTCCTAGAAACGGGAAAGTTCAGGCACAGGTAAACAGCTTTGAATCCCGACCGAAACACTTTGAAAACCATGGAATCCAAAGAAAACCACCGCTCATCCTAGCCCCTGCGATAGTAGTGATAGAAGCGAGGGCTGATAGACAAGGAATGCCACACAGGGTAAACAGAGAACCGATAAAGGTAATGACAGACAACAATTAAGAAGAGAGAGGTATCTCTCGAGAGGAGTATTTCCAGTAACACATTAATCGCGGAAGGAGAGAGGAGAGAGAAGAGAAGAGAGAGAGAGAGAGAGGAGAGAGAGAGATCAGAGAGAAGAAGGAGAGAGTGAGAGGAGGAGAGCGAAAGAGAGAGAGAGAGAGAGAGAGAGAGAGATAGAGGAGAGAGAGAGAGAGAGAGGAGAGAGAGAGGGAGAGAGGAAGAGAGCGAGAAGAGAGATAGAGAGAGAGTGAGAGTGTAGAGAGAGAGAGGAAAGAGAGAAGAGAACGGAGAGACAACAAAGAAACGGAAGTGAAAGGGATACAATGGAGGAGCGCGGTCTGCGAGCGACACGGAGAAGCGCGAGAGACGAGAATTCGGATAGAAGAAATGAGAGAAAGAGAGAGAGAGTTTTAATTCCATACAAAAAAGGTCGACTGGTGGCCACTTGAATTAGGTGAACCTCGTATAGAAGACTAGGGAGAAGTGATCGAACGCGCTTCGCGCGAGGGGCACATCAGTTCCCTATCCAGAGTGTTTGCAAGTAACTTGAGCCCCGGTGTGACGGTGTATATAAACAAAAGCGCGCTTTGACTTAGCACCGTCGTGAAAAAAAAAAAGGGTTTCTTGTAGTCCGAGGGATACAAACCCGTTTGGCTCGCTGTTGGAAATCAGTGTTCCTGGTTCTGTGCGAGGTGGAGCACGAGAGTTGTCTAGGCTTTGCGCGAGAAAGCAGGTTCTATTGACTTTTCTTTATACAGACGTTTTCGGCTTGTCCTTGTGATCCATACTTCACCCCGCCCAGTAGGTACCATTATTGTCAAAGAAAACTCGCTCGGGGGGGGTAGCTGCATCGGTGGTTATGTGCAGCGTATCACCATTGGCGATTTCCTTACAAAGCAAATCACGATACACAATTCTGTTTCTCACTGCCTGTTTCCGTGCGAGCAAGTCCGAGGTGACCCACTGACAGGCTGTCTTTTTGAAGAACGTATGTAGTACCAAGTAGAAACGTACGTCTGCATTTAGTGCGCGCGTGAGAAGAAGAGAGAAGAGAATACTCATATCCGTGATGTGTGTTCTACTTGAATTGTGAAAGGCTAAATCACCTCACTGGTGATTCACCTCTTTATCAGGGTAAGGTACTCATTCTGTGAGATTCGCGCCTCTTGTTCTTTTCCCTTCAGACGCTGGGAGAGAGGTTCAACGAGAAAACCTGGCGCGTTTAAAAGGGCTAAAAAATATGATTATATTTACCCACTAAGAATTGCGTTAAAATCATATCCGAGTTATTTCACCCCATTTTACCTAAGCCCCTACAATCTTATTTGTTACAACACTTTTACCTCTCTCATAACACTGACCTAAATCCTGAACGTTTCTGAATTATAACTTATCTATTTACTTAACTTCGATTTCAACAGAGGCTCACCACGATGTGCTTCTCACACAAGTCCAACACTCTACAAGAACCATCGACAATTTTAGTGTCAATGAATTGCATCTTACCATCTTCTTGCCAACATTTGTTATCACGAAGGCTCCAAGCACAATACCTGGTTCATTTATAAGTCCATTCATTAACTCATAGATATCACTAAGGGAGACGAACATTTTTTTCTTTACTACTTACTACTTATTAGACACGGATTTCTGGCTGCTCAAAAATATTCCAAAATTGAAAAACGAACAAAATCAAGGTTTTTTGTTATTTTGCCGGAAAACTATTTTCCCCCCCCAGTCGTAGAAGAAATCAACACAGCCACAACTTTCTTGCATGCATTCCCTGAGGCCTATGACGGTCACACTGGCGGGTCCTTGGAGGGTGGTGGTGGTGGTAAAAAACAGAGGAGAGAGAGAGAGAAGAGAGAGAGAGGGAGGAGAGAGAGAGACAGAGATAGAGAAGATAAAACCAGGCAAGGGAGAAGAAGAATCTTCAGTCCTCGGTAGTATATGGAGAGATCACCCATCCCCGTATCCCCCCCCGGCCCCCCGCCTGTCCACGCGGAGAGCCTGGGTTCGATTCCCAGCCGGGAGGTCCCTTCTTTTTGAGGGAGGCTGAGTAAGTAAGTAAGAGGGGCGATCAGATAGAGTTTTTAAGAGTGGGATAACGGTATCAATGGGGAGTTTTCCTAATAACTCACGCTCAAGCCTGTCTCATCACGCATCTCACTTCCTAGCCTCTGACTTTGAGCGTGAATGATCTATCATTTACCGTAATTCCCTGTGTGCATTTTCGGGACATATCAGAATTCCCCTTCCCATACAACCATTGAACAGTTTCCCTAAATAAAAATGTAGTTTATCATTTATTTGTGAGACACTTGGTGACGAATATTTGGCAAAAACACATTGAATACCTTTGAACCTCATTTAAAAAAATCTTCTTTTCAATGAATAAACGCAAGTTCAGCAAAATGGATGTTTCAGGAAATATCTAAACATGTATGTAAGTCATTCCACTGAGTACCCTAGTTTGGGGTGGTGTCTGTCTGTCTTTGCGAGACGAACATTTAAACCAAGAGGTAGAGTGCGGAAGTTCTGTTTGGTTCTAAAAAGCTTTAATCTAGTTTAATTCTGGCTCTAGTCAGAGATCAGGCCTCACACTAGACTATATGCAGTTGACATATGCAGTTCAGTTTTGCGTCTCTCCATATTACAGGACTGGCTATAGTGTTGTTAGAAAAGTGCAGAGAAGAGATGACAAAATGATAACAGGATAGCTTAACTTTAGTTATGAGAGGAAGATTGAAGTTATTAAAAATTACACTCACTCGAGAGACGCAGAGTAATGGGCGATCTGATAGAGTTTTTAAGTGGATAAAGGATTAATAAGGAGAGGTAGGAAAAGTTCCTTTACGGCTTTTTTAAACCAGGGTAAGAACAGAAGTAAGGGATTCAGCTGGAAAAGCGTAGATTTAGAAAGGCAATGTAGGGAACAAACTGGTTCACGCAATAGGTGGATGAAAATGAGTTGGAATAGGTCCTCCTAGACAAGGTAGTTAGTGCGGAGGTCATTAGGGAGCTTTAAGGTGAGAGCTGGATAAGTTTCATGGTGGGGGATGAAAGGTGATGTAGGTAGTGTTAGGTGACAGGAACTACCACGTGTAAGGCCTCGCGGCTCATTGTAAGCTTTTCCTTATTTTCTATGTTCTTTATTTTCTATGAGTACTTTTTTTAAGTGCTTTAGGCATCTCGAGAACAGTACGGGATGGAAACAGTTGAAAGCGTTATAGTTTACATGCGAGAGCTCCGCCGCCCCCTCGATCCACCTCAATGTCCTCACCTCTGATCAATCAACCAACTCTCCTTCTTCTCTGATAATAAGAATAAACTTAGTCCTCTGGTTTATCCTATTGTAACGAAGGAGGTGGGGGGGGGGGGGGCAAAACGAAGAGGTGGGGGGGGATCCTATTGTAACGAAGAGGTGGGGGGGGCAACAAACCACCCCTCTCAACTCGTCACATACTAACGCCTCAGGCTATGGAGACGAGAAGGACTGCAAGGGACATTTACTACTGCTTGGCACCGGCTTTATTACGCAAATTAATTACTACTACCCCCAGTACATAGTGACTGCACGTCTGTCACGGATACTACACGCGCCACTATCTCCGTCCACCCAACACCACGAAAGTCACATCCAAAACCAGGGGATATACAGCAAATAGGGGGAATTTACAAGCAGGTTGAATAGGAGACTCCTTTCTGTGGGGAAACGTATGTCCGGGGAGCGGATGCCACGAATAGTCTAGTTAGTAGAGTATAGAGGGTGTGATGAGATAAGCGGATGATGATATTATAGGATGACAGCCTCGTGGTATTGAGAAAAAGAATTTAGGGAGTATCAGAGATTTGGCCGTGAGGTAAGGGTGAGCGGAGGGACGGCGGCGCCGTGAGCTGTCCCTCCCCGTGTCGTGTCAACAGGAACGTGGGTGATAGCAGATCCTGCCAGCGAATGGTTTTTCTGTGGTAGATGCTGAACCAACGCCACACTCTGGTCTTGTAAATTTTCGTCGTAAGAGAGACGTAAGACACACAAAATGTACTCAGTGAATGCTTACATACAAGTAGATTAATTTCCTGAAGCCCTCATTCTGATTCTGCTTCAAACCTTGGGCGTTTTTTTCATAACAGAAGACGATTTCATTTCAAAGATTAGGAATTTTTCAAGTATTCATTGTTTTTGCCATATTTGTTCACCACGTGCCCCAAATAAAATAATAACTACATTTTTTATAGGAACTGTTTCAGTTGTTGTATTGAAGGGTAATTCTGATTATGTCCCGACAAAGTACAGAAACTTACGGTAACTGATATAAAGACATTCAGGCTCACAGGCAAGGGAAGTGAGATGGCGCGAGATACATCTGGCGCTTAGCTTTGAAAATCCCCATATAGTCGATTGTAGGAAAAGTTCTTACGCTAGTATCAGGGTAAGAACACGAAGTAACGGATTCAACAAGCTGGAAAAGCGTCGTAGATTTAAGTTAAAAAGGGAAATATGAGCAAACTTGTTCACAAATAGGGTGGTGAATGATTTGGAATGGACTAATTCGTCAGGATGGTCCATCGGGGATCTATTGGGGTCTTTCAAAAGGAGTGCTGGAGTTAAATTATTCATGATGGGGATGAAGGTGGATGTAGGTAGTGTTTAAGTACAGGAAAGTAACGGAACTAACCATCGTGTAGTTCTCACGGCCTCTTGTAAGCTTGCCTTTTTTCTTAGTTTTTTCTGATGTTCTTAAGAAGACGGTCAAGGTTACGGAAGTTTGTTCTTTTGGGGAGTGGCAGGATTTAAAACGGTGTGTGTGTGTGTGTGGTGTGTGTGCTGTGTGGGGTAGTGTGTGTGGTGTGTGTGTGTGGTGTGTGTGTGTGTGTGTGTGATGTGTGGTGTGCGTGTGTGTGTGTATGTGTGTGTTTGTGTGTGTGTGTGTGTGTGTGTTTGTGTCATGGCACTATCCCCTGAGGCAACAAAAAGCGCCATGGCATCACGCGTGGCAATAACTAGAAGCCCAAGGTAATGCAGTGGCTCAGCTAGGCGAGTCAGGTTTCGGTCAAGGCAGGACAACAAGATCAAGAACAATACGGTACTGAGGAAAAGAGGTGAGTCCAGGTGGACTGCGTCACGTTTATAACAGTTGACGGCAAAGATGATGAAAGAGTGATGTAACGGGATAGAGGATAGGATAAGGATAATTAAAAGGCTAGATAGGGGAAAGTACTAGAAAACGGTAAGTAAGGAATAAGAGGGAGGGATAAAAAAGCTGAATAAACGATAAGGATAATTACAAAAACAAAAGGCTACCGAAGATAATCACTAAGAATTCGGCCAGGACAACAGTTCTTTGTTTATTTGCAGACCTTGTGGTAGGGCGTTCATACTTACAATTTCTACATCATGATTTCAGGAAAGTTTGAGAAGGTGCTATCTGTAGTCTGTGTCATTTTGTGTCCTTCATCTGTGTCATAGTATTGGCTATAAATGGAACAAATTACTAACATAATATGTAATGGCTTAAATGAACAAATTACTAAAATAATACCGAGTGGCGACGTTTGTAGCGTGCTACACTAAGGTCGCCATCTGTGTTTACTGTTCAGTGGTCCTCCCACCGTCGTCGTCGTCCCGAAAAAAAAAAAAAACGAGTAGGGAACTTTTAAAAAACCGTCTATAACAATTGCAGCTACAAAGCATAACAACAACAGCACACTGAACAGAGTATATTATACAGCATTGATATAAACTACTGTGTTCATCTTTCAGTGCACATACACGAGCAGTAGTGATGCTATAAATTATTCGTAATATATGGCGGCTGGGCGACATTAGTGCAGGGTGGCTGAGACTATACTGTTTCACTACGGTAGAAGGGGAAAAGTACTAGAAAAGGAGAGTAAGAGTAGAATATAAGGAAAGGATAGAAAAGGTGAAAAATATAAAGGTTAGGATATTTTTTAAAGGCTAGCAAGGGGCAATTACTGAAAAGGGACAAGTAGAAGGATGAAGGAAGGCTAGAAAAAGTGAAAAATAAGGTAAGGTATACTTTTAAAGGCTAGAAAAAGGGGCAAGTACTAGAAAAGGAAGTAAGAGGATAGAAGTAAGTGCTAGAAAGGTTGAAAAATACGGTAAGGAATAATGAAAGTTTAAAAAGGTAAAGTAACGCGACTAGAAAAGGGTAAAGTACTACTGAAAAAAAAGAAGTAAGAGAAGGATAGAAGGACCAGATGATGAGGAGGTGATTTAACGCATAACAAAACGTGAAAATTTAAGGTAATTTCTAATTATTCAATCAACAAAGCTCCAAAAATGAAAGTACGCCTAGAAAATGGAAAGTCAGAGCCACGGTAACCACGCTTTGCCCCCGACGAAACACTTTGAAAACCATGGAATCAAAAGAAAACCACCGCATCAATCCTAGCCTTGCAAGAGTAGTGATAAGAGGCGAGGGCTATATGAACCAGGAGAATGCCAACACAGGGTAAACGAGAACAGAGTAAAGTAATGAGACAAAGACAATTAAGCTAGAGGAGGTATCTCTAGAGAGGAGGTATTTCCGAGTAACAACATTAATGCCAGGAAGAGAGAGAGAGAGAGAGGAGAGAGAGAGAGAGAGAAGAGAAGAGAGAGAGAGAGAAGGAGATAAGAAGAGAGAGAGAGGAGAGAGAGAGAGAGAGAGTAGAGAGAGAGAGAGAGAGAGAGAGAGAGAGGAGAGAGAGAGAGGAGAAAGCAGGAGAGAGAGAGGTTTTAAACTAACTACTACCTACGATTTTTCAAATAAAAACTGATTTGAACTAAGAATATGGATATACTTACTATGGTGCGTGAAAATCCATATAAGAGTTAGTCCCTCCCCCCTACACTGAGGTGGCAACCCTGGTCCTTCTATTGCATAACCTGTAGCCCTTGATTTTTTTTAAATCAACGTTTTTAAGTTTTTTTTTGTCAATACCACAAAAAAACCTCATATGAGCAGATTCGTGCACATGTTAAGATACGTAAATTTGAAGTAGATACAGGGGTATACATTTGGCGTAAGCAAAAAAATATTTGATTAGTAACTAACCGAGAAAAAAAATCAGCATATTCGTACATTTATATACAAAAATATCAAATTTCCGAATACCATGAGGTTGTGTTTTTTTTGATCAAACTGAGTACTGCATCATGGTAAGAACACCCTCAAATGAAAAACCTTTGTTACTTCGATAAGTTCCTTCTACGACTCATAGTTTGGCGGTCAAAATACATAGCAAAAACGTAGATTTCCGGTCAATTTTTGGAATAGTTTGTTGAGCAGACCCGAATCCGAAAGGAAAAAAAAAAAAAAAATTCGCTAGATAATTGTAAATACGCCGGGGATACATTGTAGATCCATCCATTTAACATAACTTTTGATGGTAAATGTTGCTGCTAGTGTAGAAACAAGTTTGTGACCACTGAACGCGTTTACTGTAATATAAAGTAGTTAAATAATTCAGAAACCGTATCAGGATAGGTCATTGTGTTTATGCACAGAACCACAAGTGTTGCCTACCTCCGTGTTGGGAGAGGGACTAACTCTTAGGATTGTCACGCATAGTAATATCTCATACTTCTTTAGTTTTTGTTGTTTTTTTTAAAGGCAGTTTTTACTTTGAAACTCGACAAGTTAGGACTAAGTGGCTGGGAGTTATCCTCCTCACAGACTCGATTAAACATTTTTTGTATTCATTTATTAGTTTATCTTCTTCTCTGTGTATCATTGTGTCTCCCTCAAGAGTCCCCAAATCCTCTCCCCCATACTCTCTCGATCCGGAAAAGTCTCTCTCTCTCCTCACTCATCCGTCAACTCTCTCTCATCCACTCTCTTTTTCTCTCCGACCGACCCCACTCTCCTCAACTCCGTCTCGCATCAACTCTCCCGACCTCAACCAAGCTCGTCTCCCTCTCTCCCAAATGTCATCCTACTCCTCTCTCTCGCCTCTCGCTCTCATCTCTTCTCGACTCTCGGCGACCTCTTCCTGCGAATTGATTTTAATGTTGATTACTGGAAAATACCTTCTGCTCGGAGTATCCTTAGTGCCCCTTGTGTCGTCTACATGAGTGTGATAAACGACACCCACGGTTGTTGGTTGGTTTATTCTGGGAGGAGGTTGTGTCCAGACCGAGGTCTGTGTCCTCAGTGTCTCGTCTCTACAAGAACTCCTTATAACAGGAGTCACGATACTCAAAAGGGCTAGAGAACTACCCAGAGGAACTGTGGTGACCTGACGCCTGCATACCAGAGAACACACACCGTGCGTCTGCTTAGGTCGAGAATTACGTGTATTTTGCCTTGGGAGGTAATTAGCCGATGTGGAGTGACTCATACCACAAGTCACTAACCGTACTCTCTCCTTCCTCAAAAAAAAAAAAAAAAAAAAAAAATTATACCAATATAGTTATTATCAGAGAAAAAAAATTAGAGGTGCCGACAGTGCCGAGGTATGTAGGTAGGCACTGTGTCCAGCTTCACTTGGCAGCGGTAGCTGTCGCCAAGATCAGAATAGGAGGTGCCGAGGGTAAGGGAATGTAGGTGGGGGGGGTTTTGTCCAGTCTTCACGTTGGAAAGGGGTTAGCTGCAAGATCATAATAGGAGGTGCCGAGGGTCGCTGTCACAAGATCTTGTAGGGAGACTTGTAAAACCAGGTGTCTTGGGGGAAAGGCGAGTGTCCTAAGAAATCGGCTCCCAAGATAGTTTTGTTGCTCTGCTGGGCCCGTACGTTGCAAGCCTTGCAGTAGGTAGCAGGAGGCTGCAGGACGTAGGAGGGGCCGCAGGAAGCAGCAAATTAAGGAGCAGGGGCGAGGAGTAGGACTTTGGGGGGCAGGAGGTGCAGGCCGCGGGCGTTGGTGAGCCGGGGGGGTAGGGTGGCGGCGGCGGTAGGCCTACGGCGTGGGGGGCAGCGTGGCGGCGTGGGCTGTGTAGCTGCAGTGCTGGGCCGTGTGAGCAGCGCGCCGTAGCATTGTCAGGCATCGTTTGCGGCATGTCGTGGAAGGTTGGGCCGAGGTGGGCCGCGGCAGTGGGGGCTGATGTGGGTGGCGTGGGTAGCGTGACATGAGACAGGAGGTGCAGGCCGCGGGTGTTTGGTGAGCCGTGCTAGGGTGGCGGCGGCGGCAGGCCTAGGGGGGTGGTGGCGTGGCGGCGTGGCAGGCGGGGTGGCGGCGGGCGGGCCTAGTAGCTGCAGGGCTGGGCCGTGGTGAGGCACGGCGAGGGCAGCGGCAGGGGTGGCCCGGCGTGGGTGGCTGCAGGCGGCGCGGCAGGCGTGATGGGGGGGGGGGGGGGGGGGGGGGGGGGGGGGGGGGGGGGGGGGGGAGCCCCCCCGATAAAGACTGATAAAAGTTGACTTTGCAAAGTTTTTTTTAAATAACGAAGAGTTGAAGTGCATAATTAAGTTTCATGCATATTTTCTTTTCAGATCTCCCTATGGCATTTTCTTTAGCGTGTTTTTTAAAATGTTTTTTTATTTTGATAAATATTATAGAACAAAAAACATTACGAAGATTACAGTATAATCATATATACTGATAAACCGTCTTATATGAAAAAAGTCCATAGACCCACTATATCCTTTGTCGGGCGCCCCCCCGGGCCCCCTATGCAGCCGCGCAATTTCAAAACATTGTCCCCCGTGAACATCCAGGTATACAGTGGTCTATGCATGACTTATAAACTACCTGTTTCAGTGTTGTTTTATGCTTTTGTAGCTGCAAGTATAGACGGTTTCAAATTTCCCTACTCGTTTTTTTTCGGGCGACAACGACGGCGGGAGGACACTCTAAACATAAACACTAGCTGGCGACCTTAGTGTAGCCCGTTACCAACGTCACCACTCGGATTTATTTTTGTAATTTGTTCATTTATAGCCATACTATGACACAGATAAGACAGAAAATGACACAGACTCTCCAGATAGCCCCTTCTAACTTTCCGAAATAAAGGATGTAGAATGTAAGTATGAACGCCCCACCACACGTCTGTAAATAAAAAAAGAAAACTTTGTCCTGGCGACTTTAGTGTTATCTTCGGTAGCCTTTTAATTATCCTTATCGTATTATTCAGCTTTCTTTATCCCTCCCTCTTATTCCTTACTTACCGTTTTCTAGAACTTTCCCCTTTTCTAGCCTTTTAATTATCCTTATCGTATTATTATTCAGCTTTCTTTATCCCTCCCTCTTATTCCTCTTTCTTACCTTTTTTCTAGTACTTTCCCCTTTTTCTAGCCTTTTAATTTTATCCTTTATCCTATCCTATCCTCTTTAAACCATCACCTTTCATCATCTTGCGTCACCTGTTATAACGTGACGCAGTCCACCTGCCCTCACCTCTTTTCCCTCAGTACCGATTTTTTCTTATTTTTTGTTGCCCTGCCTTGACCAAACCTGCCCCTCGCCTAGCCTGAACCACTGGCATACTCTTGGCTTCTAGTTATCCCAAACGCGTTGATGCCATGGCGCTTCTTGTTGCCTCATGGGTAGTGCCATGACACACACACACACACACACACCCCAACACACCCCCACACACACACCACACACACCCCACACAACACACACACACACACACACACAAAAACCAACCCACCCCCAAAAAACAACTTCCTCACCAAAAACAATTCCCAAAGAATCAAAACATAAGAAATAAAGGGAAGCTACAGAGGCCGTGAGACCTACACAGGTAGTTCCTGTTACTTAACACAAACCTAACATCCACCTTTCCCTCCCCATCCTAAAATTTATCCAGCCTCCTTTTAAAGACCCCAATAGACTCCGCATTGACCACCTGACGACTTAGTCCTTCCAATCATTCACCACCCTATTTGGAACCATTTTTCTCCCTATTTCCTTTTTAAATCTACGCTTTTTCCAGCTGAAATCCGTTTACTTCTTGTTCTACCCTGATTACTAGCCGTAAGACTTTTCCTACATCGCCTATATTGTATCCCTTTATCCACTTAAAACTTCTATCAATCGCCCCTTACTTACTCCACCCCTCAAAAGGTGGACCTCCCCGGCGGGGAATCGAACCCAGGTCTCCCGCGTGACAGGGCGGGGGATAACTATCCACTATACTACCGAGGAACTGAAGAAACCTTTCTCCCTTGCCTCTTTATTCTCTCTCTTTTCTCTCTCTCCTTCTTTCCCCTCTCTCTCTCTTCTCTCTCTCCTCTCTCTCTCTGTTTTACCACCACCACCCCGTCAAGGACCGCAGTGAAGTCATAGGCTCAGGGAATGCATGCAAGAAAGTTGGGGGCTGTGTTGATTTCTTCTACGACTGATAGTTTTCCGGCAAAATAACAAAAACCTTGATTTTCGTCAATTTTGGAATATTTTTGAGCAGCCAGAAATCCGAAAATATTATTTTCGCTAGATAATTGGAAATGCCGGGAATACAATTGTAGATCCATCCATTTACAATAACTTTTGATGGGTAAGTGTTGCTGTGTGAGAAGCAAGTTGTGAGCTGAACGCGTTATAGTAAATATATAAGTTATAATTCAGAAACCGTTCAGGATAGGTCAGTGTTATGCAGAGACCAGTGTTGCCACCTCAGTGTAGGGGGAGGGACTAACTCTATATGATTTTCACGCATAGTAATATATCATACTTCTAGTTTAAAGCAGTTTTACTTTGAAAATCGTAGGTTAGTTAAAACCTTCTCTCTCTCCCTCTCTCTCTCCCTCTCTTCTCTTTTCTCTCTCTCTCGTCTCCTCTCTCCTCTCTCTCTCTCTCTCTCTCTCTCTCTCTCTAATCTCTCTCCCTCCTCTTCTCATCCTCTCCTTCTCTCTCTCTCCTTTTTCCTCTCCTCTCCTCTCTCTCCTCTCTCTCCTCTCTTCCTCTCTTTTCTCCTCTCTCTCTCTCTCTACCTCTCTCCTTTTTTCGGTCCTCTCCTCTCTTAATTTTTCTCTTCTTTCTTTCTCTTTTTCCCTTTCATTCCTGTCTATCCCCTCCCTCTTCCTCCATCTTCCTGGATGATGCGTTGTTTCTGGGGTTCCCTGGTCTTTAAATTTTTTTGGTCCCTCAACTTTTACTGTTCCTCTGTTTCCCTTTTTGGCCTTCCTTTTTAGCCCCCCTTTTATATATATTAACCCAAATTTTTTTTTTTACGTGTTCTGAGTTTTCATTCCCCACCTTTCATTTTTCCAAAAATTTTCTTTTCCTTCTTAATCCCTTCTCTCTTTCCTTCTACCTTCTTTTTTCTTTTTTTCTAGTATTTTTTCCCCTTTTCTATCGTACCCTTTCCCTTTTTAAAAACCTTTTAATTATTCTTACCGTATTTTTCACCTTTCCTAGCCTTTCCTTCTATCCTTCTTACTTTCCTTTTCTAGTACTTGCCCCTTTTTTCTAGCCTTTAAAATTATCCTTACCTTATTTTTCACCTTTCCTAGCCTTTCCTTCTATCCTACGCTTACTCTCCTTTTTCTAGTACTTCCCCCTTTCTACCGTAGATAACAGTATAGTCGCCACCTGCACTAATGTCGCCAGTCGCCATATATTACGAATTATAGCATCACTACTGCTGTGTCTGTGCCACTGAAGATGATACACAGTAGTTTATATCATGACTGTATAATCTACTCTGTTTCAGCGTTGTTTTATGCTTTGTAGCTGCAAGTATAGACGGTTTAAAATTTCCCTACTCGTTTTTTTTTCGGGCGACAACGACGGCAGGAGGACACTCAGAACATAAACACTAGATGGCGCCCTTAGTGTAGCCCGTTATCAACGTCACCACTCGGTATTATTTTTGTAATTTGTTCATTTATAGCCATACTATGACACAGATGAAGACACAAAATGACACAGACCCTCCAGATAGCCCCTTCTAACTTTCCTGAAATCATGGATGTAGAAATGTAAGTATGAACGCCACCACACGTCTGTAAATAAAAAAGAAACTTTGTCCTGGCGACTTTAGTGTTATCTTCGGTAGCCTTTTAATTATCCTTATCGTATTATTCAGCTTTCTTTATCCCTCCCTCTTATTCCTTACTTACCGTTTTCTAGTACTTTCCCCTTTTCTAGGCTTTTAATTATCCTTATCCTATCCTATCCTCGTTACATCACCTTTCATCATCTTGCGTCACCTGTTATAACGTGACGCAGTCCACCTGACTCACCTCTTTTCCCTCAGTACCGATTGTTCTTATTTTTTGTTGCCCTCGCCTTGACCTAACCTGACCTCGCCTAGCCTGAGCCACTGCATACTCTTGGCTTCTAGTTATGCCACGCGTGATGCCATGGCGCTTCTTGTTGCATCATGGGATAGTGCCCGTAGTGCCAATGGCACTATCCCATGATGCAACATGATGTGTGTGTGTGTGTGATCCCAACATGCAACATGATGTGTGTCATGGCACTGTGCCATGGCACACACACACACACACACACACACACACAACACACACACACACACACAGGGGTACTCCGGGGTGTAGTGGTTAGCACGCTCGGTTCACAACCGAGAAGCCCCGGGTTCGATCCCCGGGCGGAGCGGAAACATATGGGCTGTTTCCTTAAAACCCCAGACCCTGTCCACCCAGCAGTGAATGGGTATTGGGTGTCAGCCGGGGGTTTGTGATACCCCTCCCGGGGTGGTGGCTTCCCCCAACACTAACCACTAAGGATGAATGATAAAAATGTTGATATGGAGACGGGGCCATACGAGCGTTGCTCTGGCCCTGTAAAATACAACTAGATGAACTAGATGAATACACACACACACACACACACACACACACACACACACACACACACACACACACACACACCGTTAATCCTCTACTCCCCAAAATAACAACTTCAGTCACCTTAAGAACATCAGAAACATAAGAAAATAAGGAAGCTACAAGAGGCCGTGAGACCTACACGAGGTAGTTCCTGTTACTTAACACTACCTACATCCACCTTTCATCCCCATCCATGAATTTATCCAGCCTCCTTTTAAAGACCCCAATAGACTCCGCATTGACCACCTGACGACTTAGTCCATTCCAATCATTCACCACCCTATTTGTGAACCAGTTTCTCCCTATTTCCTTTTTAAATCTACGCTTTTCCAGCTTGAATCCGTTATTTCTTGTTCTACCCTGATTACTAGCCGTAAGAACTTTTCCTACATTTCCTATATTGTATCCCTTTATCCACTTAAAAACTTCTATCAGATCGCCCCTTACTTACTCCACGTCTCAAAAAGAATGGACCTCCCCGGCTGGGAATCGAACCCAGGTCTCCCGCGTGACAGGCGGGGATACTATCCACTATACTACCGAGGACTGAAGAAACCTTTCTCCCTTGCCTATCTTATCTCTCTCTCTCTCTCTCTCTCTTTTTCTGTTTTACCACCACCACCACCGTCAAGGACCGCAGTGAAGTCATAGGCTCAGGGAATGCATGCAAGAAAGTTGGGAGCTGTGTTGATTTCTTCTTCTACGACTCACAGTTTTACGGCAAAATAACAAAAACCTTGATTTTCGTCAATTTTGGAATATTTTTGAGCAGCCAGAAATCCGAAAATATTATTTTCGGTAGATAATTAGAAATGCCGGGGATACAATTGTAGATCCATCCATTTACAATAACTTTTGATGGGTAAGTGTGGCTGTGTGAGAAGCAAGTTGTGAGCTGAACGCGTTATAGTAAATATATAAGTTATAATTCAGAAACCGTTCAGGATAATACCCTGGCAAAATTTGCATTTTTTTTTTTTAAATAGATTTGATTAAAAATTAGTTCCTAGCAGTTTTCGGGCATGCTGAACACGAATCTGGAGTCATTTTTCAGTTACAATGATTAAAAGTCCCTATTTCAGCCAATTCACAATGACATGATACTTCCAAATATTCCTTAAAAATCTCAAATTAGACAAAACTTACTACAAGAGATAAAAATATGATAGGAATTGCTAGATTAATCATTACTTCAATACAACGATCAGTATTAGTATTTTCAGTATTAGTATTAGTATTATTAATCCCTATTTGAGCCACCCATGCGACTGTCAAAGTACTTATAAAAACCTAGGAATACTATAGCAATCCTGTGGGCCTTCTAATACCCTCCCATGACTCCTGTATTTTTTATTATTTTTTTTAATTTTATTTATTTACATCTATTACATAATATATATACATATACATATACATATGCACATACATACACATACACATACATACACATAAATCCAGTAATAAATGAGCGGGCATCAGCCCGCCGCTGTAGCCGCAGCCACAGTCAGGTCACAGGTGGGCGGGGCGTGAGGTCACTCCCGCTCCTTAGTGTTCATCGGGGGTGTGGGGCGGCACGCGCCACCTCCAGCAGCAGGTGCAAATTTTTCTGAAACTGCCATACGAGGGCGGCCGCGCTTTCCGGGCCGACGCGCTGTCTGAGCCGCTCTGTAGCGGGGCAGGAAAGCAGGTAGTGGATCAGGGGGTGGGGGGTCATATGAGGACAGTGCTCACACGGCCGCTCCTCAAACCCGTCCCTCAGCTCATCCAGGGTTACGTAGCCAAGCCGAAGTCGGTGTAGAACGACCTCCTCGGCTCGGGACAGCTGCTGGGCGGGGCGTAACGGCTCGTTGTTGTTCGTGGCTTGTTGACTCCTGTA
>JACEEZ010016550.1:110000-116858 GCA_016584305.1 Chionoecetes opilio
TCATTGACAAATTCGGGTAGTTACTGTCCTCCTTGAGCAAGGGGATAGGGATGTGTGGTGTGTGAGGTCCCAGCATTACCCAAAGATCGGTGATAATGAGCTTCGGGAGGGTGAAACTGGCGATCACAAGCCAGCTCACGTAGACAAGACCATGGGTGAGTGAATCACACACACACACACACACACACACACACACACGTGGGAGGCTACGTGAGCCACACACTCCGCCTACTTGGTAAGATCATTGCACCTGCACGGGCTAACCAGAATGAGGTGAGTGCGTGGCTGGGGTGATCAAGGGTGCGTGGGTACGAGAGGGTGGGTAGGGTGAGTGGGTACGGGAGGGAGGGTAGGGTGGGTAGGATGAGTGGGTACGAGGGGGTGGGTAGGGTGGGTAGGGTGAGTGGGTACGAGAGGGTGGGTAGGGTGGGTAGGGTGAGTGGGTACGGGAGGGTGGGTAGGGTGGGTAGGATGAGTGGGTACGAGAGGGTGGGTAGGGTGAGTGGGTACGGGAGGGTATAGACGCATTACTTACACACGTGCCCACCCATCCGCGCACTCCACGACCTTTACCTTTACATCATCAGATCAAAGAAAGCTTCCTTGGGTCATTGCCCTGATGAAGCTAGGTCGCCAGGTAGACAGGTGCGGCTACCCCCCCCCCCCCTCCCCCTCTCCCTTGGCCAGTCCTTTGTGACGTTAACCCCTTGAGACCCAGAACGTAATTTCCATTGTAATTTGGGTACCATTAGACGTTTTTCAGTGACTATAAGCAATATTTAATAGATAAGACCTGTTTAGTATCCTTGTCCACTAACTTATTTGGTATATTCAGTTACTTTTTGTAATTTAATGGCTGACAACAGACGATTTTTTATAGCCAAGGAAAGATCTGGGCGTGAAGGAGTTAAGTAAAAACATGTAATGGAGAAAGTACAAGACGGTTGAGAATACGTACAGGCGGATACAGATGGGAGAAAAAAAACACAGCTGGAGAAAAGCAAAAATAATGACACGGATGATAGAATTTTTTTTTTATCAGTTAAGAAAAGTGAAATGAAGTAATTACAGATGGAAAAAAAAGATAGACAGATATGATGCAAATATAGATAGACAGATATGATGAAACTAAAGATAGACAGATATGATGAAACTAAAGATAGACAGATGTGATGAAAATAAAGATAGACAGATATGATGAAACTAAAGATAGACAGATGTGATGCAAATAAAGATAGACAGATATGATGAAAATAAAGATAGACAGATATGATGAAAATAAAAATAGACAGATATGATGAAACTAAAGATAGACAGATATGATGAAAATAAAGATAGACAGATATGATGAAAATAAAGATAGACAGATATGATGAAAATAAAGATAGACAGATATGATGAAAATAAAGATAGACAGATGTGATGAAAATAAAGATAGACAGATATGATGAAAATAAAGATAGACAGATATGATGAAAATAAAGATAGACAGATATGATGAAAATAAAGATAGACAGATATGATGAAAATAAAGATAGACAGATATGATGAAAATAAAGATAGACAGATTGATGAAATAAAATAGACAGATATGATGAAACTAAAGCTAGAAGATATGATGAAAATAAAGATAGACAGATATGATGAAATAAAGATAGACAGATAGAAAGAAATAAGATAGACAGTATGATGAAATAAAGATAGACAGATATGATGAAAATAAAGATAGACAGATATGATGAATAAAGATGACAGATATGATGAAATAAAGATAGACAGAAGATGAAATAAGATAGACGTATGATGAAAATAAAGATAGACAGATATGATGAAAAAAAGAAGACAGATGTGATGAAAATAAAGATAGACAGATATGATGAAACTAAAGATAGACAGATATGATGAAAAAAAGATAGACAGATATGATGAAAATAAAGATTGGACAGGATGAAACAGACAGGAAGGTAGACAGGTGGAGAAATACAGAACTACAGATAAGGATGAAGGAAGGAATGGATAGGCAAGTGGATGAAATTAAGAAATAGTAAATGAAATAATTACAGATGGAAAAAATGGTTGACGGATGTGATGAAAAGAAAGGATGAAAATATGTCTAAAATAAATAAGAAGAAATAAAAGAAGTAAACAGGTAAAAGTAGAATATGACTAGTTAAGAAAAAAATGATATTAGAAATTAGAATTGGAACAAAAGATCAACAGATGAGACGAGTGAAAAAATAGGATTAGTATGAAATAGATGATAAATAGATAGAAATAGATCGAAAATAGATTTTTTTTTTTTTTTTTTTTTTTTTTTTTTTTTTTTTTTTTTTTTTTTTTTTTTTTTTTTTTTACATCACAAGGAACTGGCCAAGGGCACAACAAAAATGGGTAACACAAAGCCCGCTCAGTTGCCAGTCCCTATAAAGAAGACAGTAAGAGAATAAAATAAAAACAGAGGGGTAGGCCAATTTAGTTCGGGAGGTGTCTTGTTACTCTTCTTTTGAAAAGATTTAAGTCATAGGAAAGTGGAAAAATAGAAACAGGAAGAGAGTTCCAGAGTTTACCAGTGAAAGGGATGAAAGAGTAAAGATACTGATTAACTCTTGCATTAGGAAGATGGACAGAATAGGGATGAGAATGAGTAGAAAGTCTTGTGCAGCGAGGCCGCGGGAGTGGGGGAGGCATGCAGTTAGCAAGTTCAGAAGAGCAGTGAGCATGAAAATAACGGTAGAAGAGAGCAAGAGAAGCAACATTGCGGCGGTGATTTAAAGATTGAAGACAGTCAGTCAGAGGAGGGGAGTTGATGAGACGAAAAGCTTTTGACTCAACCCTGTTTAGGAGAGCTGTATGAGTGGATCCTCTCCAAACATGTGAGACATACTCCATACATGGGCGGATAAGGCCCCTGTAGAGAGCAAGCAATTGGGAGGGAGAGAAAAAAGGACGCAGACACCACAGCACACCTAACTTCTTAGAAGCTGTTTTAGCAAGAGATGAGATGTGAGATTTCCAGTTCAGATTTTTAGTAAAGGATAGTCCTAGAATGTTCATTGTAGAAGAAGGAGACAGTTGAGTGTCATTGAAGAAGAGGGGATAGTTATCTGGTAGGTTTTGTCAAATAGATAGAAATAGATAGAAAATAGATGATAAATAGATAGAAATAGATCGAAAATAGATGATAAATAGATAGAAATAGATCGAAAATAGATGATAAATAGATAGAAATAGATCGAAAATAGATGATAAATAGATAGAAATAGATAGAAAATAGATGATAAATAGATAGAAATAGATAGAAAATAGATGATAAATAGATAGAAATAGATAGAAAATAGATGATAAAATAGATAATAGAAATAGAAATTAGAAAAATAGATCGAAAAAAATATAATAGATAGAAATAGATCGAAAATAGATGATAAATAGATAGAAATAGATCGAAAATAGATGATAAATAGATAGAAATAGATCGAAAATAGATGATAAATAGATAGAAATAGATCGAAAATAGATGACAAATAGATAGAAATAGATAGAAAATAGATGATAAATAGATGGAAATAGATCGAAAATAGATGAATAGAAGAAAAAATTTGTATTAGTTAAGCAAAGTAAAATGAAATAATTACAGATTGGAAAAAAAAGATAGACAGATGTAATGAATAGAAAGGATGAACAAAATAAAAGACAGGAGATAGACAGACAGACAGACAGACAGACAGACACAGACAGACAGACAGACAGAGATACGATGATCTTGAACTCGCGATCCCCTGCTAAGAATTTCACCTGCCTACCCATCACCGTACGTACACACACACACACACACACACACACACACACACACACACACAACCTTCTCTATTACATAGCATCGTAAAGGTTTTCATTATTCTGATCTCCCTCCTTTTCCTACTCTCTCTCTCTCTCTCTCTCTCTCTCTCTCTCTCTCTCTCTCTCTCTCTCTCTCTCTCTCTCTCTCTCTCTCTCTCTCTCTCTCTCTCTCCTCCGTGCCTTTCCTCACGTCCTTCAAACACACACACACACATTCACACACACTCTCTCTCTCTCTCTCTCTCTCTCTCTCTCTCTCCTCTCTCTCTCTCTCTCTCTCTCTCTCTCTCTCCTCTCTCCTCCTCCGTGTCTTTCCTCACGTCCTTCAAACACACACACACACATTCACACACACACTCTCTCTCTCTCTCTCTCTCTTCTCTCTCTCTCTCTCTCTCTCTCTCTCTCTCTCTCTCTCTCTCTCTCCTCTCTCCTCTCTCTCTCTCACACACACATACACACCCCCTCCCCTCTCCTTCCTCTCTCCCCGTCTAAGGGCAGCCAGCACCCTTGGGAACACCTTGAGACCCTAGGCACCTGCTGTGTGGTCCGCGTGTCGTCAGGAGCCCCGCAGCCACCATGCGGGAGACGGCGAGAGGGCGTCAAGTGAATCGGTATGTGAATCACCCCGCTGTCTACATCCGTCACAGCTGGTCTGGTCCCATCCCCAAAGGAAATGCTTTTTATCTTTTTTATATAAATAATTGATAAGAAAATATAACTCATACACATGATACGCAGTTTTACACAGGCATGGGATCAAGTACGTCGAAAAAATGTATTAATTAGCTACATATGAGCTTAGATAGAAAATAGATGATAAATAGATAGAAATAGATCGAAAATAGATGATAAATAGATAGAAATAGATCGAAAATAGATGATAAATAGGTAGAAATAAATCGAAAATAGATGATAAATAGATAGAAATAGATAGAAAATAGATGATAAATAGAGAAATAGATCGAAAATAGATGATAAATAGATAGAAATAGATCGAAAATAGATGATAAATAGATAGAAATAGATCGAAAATAGATGATAAATAGATAGAAATAGATCGAAAATAGATGATAAATAGGTAGAAATAAATCGAAAATTGATGATAAATAGATAGAAATAGATAGAAAATAGATGATAAATAGAGAAATAGATCGAAAATAGATGATAAATAGATAGAAATAGATCGAAAATAGATGATAAATAGATAGAAATAGATCGCAAATAGATGATAAATAGATAGAAATAGATCGAAAATAGATGATAAATAGATAGAAATAGATCGAAAATAGATGATAAATAGATAGAAATAGATCGAAAATAGATGATAAATAGATAGAAATAGATCGAAAATAGATGATAAATAGATAGAAATAGATCGAAAATAGATGATAAATAGATAGAAATAGATCGAAAATAGATGATAAATAGATAGAAATAGATCGAAAATAGATGATAAATAGATAGAAATAGATCGAAAATAGATGATAGTGTTAGAATAGGGAGAAAGAAAGAATGGGAAAGGAAGAATGCAATAAAGTGGGGATTAGGAAGAAAAGGAGGAAGAGGAAGAAGGCAAAGGAGGAGGAAGAAGAATAGGAGAGAAAATAGGCTAAACAGAAGAAGTAAACAGAATCATCCAAGGCCAAGCAGAGGAAGAAAACGTGAAAAAGTAGACAAAAAAAAGGAAGAGAATTTGAAACTGAAAACTAATTCCAGATTCGTGTTCAGCATGCCCAAAAACTACTAGGAACAAATGTTCAAGCAAATCTATGCGTATTTAAAAAAACATTGCATAACTGGCAATATTTTTACTGTAACAGATTTGCTTGAAAATTATTTTCTTGCGCTGTTCGGGCATGCTGAAGACGATTCTCGAATTATTTGTCAGTTACAATGATTAAAATGCCCTATTTCAGCCAATTCACAATGACATACTTCATATTCCTTAACAAATCCGAAACTAGAATTTGAAACTGAAAACTAATTCCAGATTCGTGTTTAGCATGCCCAAATACTATTAGGAACAAATTTTCATGGAAATCTATGCGTATTTAAAAAAATATTACATAATTGGCAATATTTTTTGGGGGACAGATATGCTTGTAAATTAATTACTAGCAGTTTTCGGGCATGCTAAAAACGAATCTGGAATCAGTTTTCAGTTACAATGATTAAAAGTCCCTATTTCAGGCAATTCACAATGTCATACTTCATATTCCTTAACAAATCCGAAACTAGAATTTGAAACTGAAAACTAATTCCAGATTCGTGTTCAGCATGCCCAAATACTATTAGGAACAAAATTTTATGCAAATCTATACGTATTTAAAAATATATTACATAATTGGCAATATTTTTTGGGCGACAGATTTACTTGAAAATTAATATCTAGCAGTGTTCGGGCATGCTGAAAACGAATCTGGAATCTGTTTTCAGTTACAATGATTAAAAGTCCCTATTTCAGCCAATTCACAAGGACATACTTCATATTCTTTAAAAAATCACATATTAGAATTTGAAACTAAAAACTAATTCCAGATTCGTGTTCAGCATGCCTGCAAAACTATTAGGAACAATTTTTCAAGTAGATCTATGCGTATTTAAGAAAATAGTGCATAATTGGCAATATTTTTTGGGTGACAGATTTGCTTGAAAATTAGTTCCTAGAAGTGTTCGGGCATGTTGAACACGAATCTGGAATTAGTTTTCAGCTACAGCGATTAAACGTCCCTATTTCAGCGAATTAACAATGACATACCTTATATTCCTTAAAATATCCATAAATATAATTTGAAACTGAAAGCAAATTCCAGATTCGTGTTCAGCATGCACGCAAACTATTACGAGAAAATCTTCAAGTAAATCTATGCGTATATAAAAAAATAGTGCATAATTGGCAATATTTTTTGTGCGACAAATTTGCTTGAAAATTAGTTCCTAGAAGTGTTCGGGCAAGCTGAACACGAATCTGGAATTAGTTTTCAGCTACAACGATTAGAAGTCCCTATTTCAGCGAAT
>JACEEZ010016551.1:0-15000 GCA_016584305.1 Chionoecetes opilio
AAACCCAAAAAAACCATGTTTGTGATGCAGGGGCCCTTCCCTTGGTCTTACCCCGCATCTTTGGCCAAAACATTTAATGATGTCGAGCTGCATAATCCCGCCCGCTTCTGGAAGAAAAGGAACAAAACAAAATTTTCGTATTTTTTTTTTTTCTTTTCATGGATAATCCCAAGGTCGAAGAAAAGTTGCTCCCCCTTTAAATTTTTCATGGATGGAAAAATTTTTAAATTATAACAAAAGATAGATCCATAAAAAAAACTAAGCTTTCATAATTTTATCCAAAGTTTCAAATACCTTACTAACCAGTTAAACTGGCTTAATACCTGCCTCTTTCGGGAAACGTTCTTTGTTGGATACATGACATGGCTAATAGAAGATACAATATAGAACATAAAGGATAGAGAACCGGGGTTGGCCTGGGGTGGGGGTTTTGGGAAACTTGCACAAAAGGGATGAATTTTTTTTTTTGAAGGCAGGGAACAAATGTTCGTAAGAAGGAGGAGAAAGGGGTTTTAAAGATAAAGGGAAAGGGCAAAAAAAAAGGGAGTTGCTTGAAAGTTACTATAAAAACTGTAGGAAAATTTAAAAACAAGATAATTTCCTGAGGGGAAAAAAATATGTAGGGGTTTTTTTGATATAATACATTAAAAACAAATTGGTATGTCGGAAAAGTATTTGATTGAGGTTGAGATAGCTGGTTAAGTTTTTCACAAGGACAGGTTAGGCAGCGAGGTGGTGGAGTTGCATTTAGCAAAAGGGTACATTGAGTGTTGTGTTAAAATGTTATAAAAGCAATCATCATAGAGTCATTGGGTAGAGGTTACAGACGGAACTAAAAAATGGTTTTGGGTGTAGTTAAGTCTCCAAAAATTTTTAAAAGGTTCACTCCTATATGACATATATATAGTATATAATATATATATATTTTATATATATATAATATTATAATATATATATTATATTATATATATTATATATATAATTTTATATATATATTAAATTTTTATATATATAATATATATATAAAATAAATAAATAATATATATTATATTATAAATTTATAAATATCTATATATATATATATTATATATATATAATATTTTATAATATATATAAATAATAGTATATAATTATATATTTTAATATAATATAAAATATAATAAATATATAAAAATTAATAATATATATTAATATAATATAAAATAGTAAATATATTAAATAAATAATATATATAATAATATATAAGAATATATATATATATAATTTTAATATAAAATTTTAAAAAATTATTATATTATTATATAGATTTTATATATATATATATATTTAAAATTAATAAATATTTATAATTTTTTATAAATATAATATATATTTTATATATGAATGTATATATATATTATGATCATATGGTATATATATATATATATATAGATATATATAGTATATATATACGTATATATATATATAATGTATCATGTATATATATATATATATATATACCGTATATATATATATATATATATATACGTATATATATATATATATATATATATATATATACGTTAATATATATATATATATATATATATATATTATATATATATATATATATATATATAGTATTATATAATATATATTATATATATATACATATATATATATATTATATATATATATCTATATATATATATATATATTATCATATATATATATATATATATATATATATATATATATATATATATATATATATATATATATATATATATAATATATATATATATATATATATATGCAAATATATCTATATGCAAATATATATATATAGATATATATATATATATATATATATATATATGCAAATATATCTATATGCAAATATATATATATATATATATATATATATATATTATAATTATATATCTATATAATATATATATATATATATATATATATATATATATATATATATATATATATATATATATATATATACGTATATATATGTCATATAGGAGCTGAATCCTCTTCACATAATTTTGGAGACCTATACACTACACCCAAAACCATTTTCTCAGTTCCGTCTGTAACCTCTACCCATATAGACTCTATGATGTCATCTGCTTTTATAACATTATTAACACAACACTGCAATGTATCTCTTGCATAAATCGCAACTCCACCACCTCGCCTGCCTAACCTGTCCTTGTGAAATAACTTATACCCAGCTATCTCAACCTCCATATCAAATACTTTTCCTGACATATCCAATTATGTTTCTGTTAATGCTATTATATCAAAAACCTCTACACTATTTATTCCTCTCAGGAAATCTATCTTGTTTAAAATTCTCCTACAGTTTGTATAGTAATCTTTCAAGCAACTCCTCTTATTTTTGTCCATTTTCCCTTTATCTTTAACTAACCCCTTCCTCTCTCTCTTCTTACGAATCACTTTAGTTCCCTGCCTTCAAAAATTCATCCTTGTGTCGCAAGTTTCCAATACCCCGACCCCAGTGTCTAATCCCCGGTTCTCTATCTCTTTATGTTCTATATTGTATCTTCATATTATGCCATTGTCATGTATCCAACAACTGAAGCGTTGCCTGTAACGAGGCAGGTATTAAGCCAGTTGAACATGGTTAGTAAGGTATTTGAAACTTTGGATAAAATTATGAATGCTTAGATTTTATTATGGCACTCTATCTTTCGTATATAATTAAACATTTTACCATCCATGAAAAGTTAAGGAGGAGCAACTTGTCTTCGACCTCTGGTATTATCCATGAAAAGAAAAAAAAATATACAGAAAATTTAGTTTTGTTCCTTTTCTTCCAGAATGCGGCGGCATTTATGCAGCTCGACATCATTAAATGTTTTGGCCAACGATGCGGGGTAATGACCAAGGAAGGCCGCTGCATCACAAACATGGCTTGTTTGGTACGGGCTCTAAGGGAGTTTCCTTAGACAACTCCTACGTCAATGCTCTCCTACGCCTCCCATTACTCAATTGCTTTTGTAAGAAAGAAGAAATTGCTTCTGTAAGAAACCTGTTAGTGCCATCACGGACGAAACCCAATCATAAGAACCCACATGGAAACAAATTTTGAGGCACTTATAGTTAGAAATAAAAGAAGAAAAAAACCATTCGTATTCCTCACCCTTAATGAATGTAACGCCTGCAGCTCTTTTGACTACGCTTCGTTATGTGATTATTTTTTAATAGATCAAAATTCAGTTAATATTCAAGATATATTGTAGTTATGTTATTTCCCCTCTTTAGTGGGGTTTCCAGATAAAGAAAAACTGCGTCAAGTAAACTAACCTCTATGGCTATGCTGCCTACACCCCAAAATTATAGCCTTGGGGAAGCCTAATGTTTACATTAATTATTTACTTATTTTCACTTCGGAGGTGTTGTTTTGTGGGTCTTGCATCTATTCATTGATTTGCAAGAAACAAGCTAAAATAAATCGTGGTGAAGTTATCATGATAATGAATGAGGACTCTTACTTTTATTTAACCATAACTATTATATTTTACTTAAAACTACCTTTTAATCATTTATAATTTATAATATTGAAAATCACCAGAATATTCTTTCCAGAAAATAGAAGGCTCGCATGATCCAGGTTGTTTCCTCACACAGTACACAGTACATCACCCGATATTTTCGTCGTCACTGTTATTTTCATCCAGGGTCATAGCTTATGGCTATTTCATAGGGATCTCGGGTCGAACGACCTCACCTTCCGGGTCTAATGGATCAATGATGACCCTAAAAATATATTACTTCTTTGTTACATCGTCTTCCGTACCCAACAACAACAAAATAATGTCATCCTTTTTATCCTTACCAAAAAATATTCACTGACTTTCACTGACTATAAAAGATAATACAAACGTGGAAAAATAATGTGTAAACTGGTTTGTGAGGACACTGACAGACACTGAGACACTTTAGTGAATAGTGTTAGTCAGTTAGTGACTGAAACACTTTAGTGAATAAAACACTGGATGGAAGCACATATGGATGAGTCATTCATGACCACATCTGAAATATAAGGAATGGATGGTCAGATGTAGGGTTTAGGGAGGCGGCCCGAAAGAGGCGGGAATTCTCCTTCTAACTCATCTAATCATATATCATTTTATATATGTCACTCCTAACCATTACCTAGATATAGCTGTATGCTCCAACTTTCATTACTCGACAAGACACCAAGCTGCACTATATATCTTAGAAGATATTTTACCTGGAATATGAGGAATGGATGGTGAGATGTAGGCAGAGTTGGATTAAGGATAGGCAGGGCTGGAGTAATTCCTTCATGTGAATCCTTATGTTAAATCATGTTAGGTCAAATTGACACCCATGCCTTGGAATCTGTTCATGTGGTGGTGTACTACGATGATGCTAGCAGGAAGGGTGTTAATGGGAGTGATAGTTATTTTTTTTTTTTTTTAAATAAACCTAGTGCCTTAACGTCGTTTATATAATAAAAGTTACTATCCAAATAGGTAAACCCTAATTATAATTTCGAAGGTAAAGTGAAGGTTCCCTGACCTTAATCTTAAGGTGGTGGCTGCCAGATCTTACTCAACCTTAACTGACATGTATGTTTTAAATCAAAATCCGACGTTACACACGATACTCCCAAAACTCCGGCGTTGCACTGAGGTAGTAAAAATCGAGCAGCACACTGGTAGCTTAAGTGGTGGGATTACCACTCCCCAATTAAATCTCAAAACATCCGAAGCCTAACTAATTATCTTATTGAAACCCATCCCCGCTCACAATCATGTTAAAAGTTTCTTTGGTAGGACACAACCACATTTATCGTTCATTGAATGTCCCAGTTACCGAAATAAAAACTTTCCGAGCCCAAGGAGGCAGAGCAAATTCATTCTTCGTATTATATGAGTAAAAGTTATAGGAACGCTTTGGTTAGCTAAAGGAAACCGGAATGTCCTTCAGTGATCAATGAAACACGGAAATCGAGTCCCCACCCGACGCTATAAGCAGCGATTTCCCAGTACATCATGAGTAGGTCAAATTCACCAATGGGGGATGTTAAAGAAGGAGTTGTGGAAGGGGTAGTTCTCCCCCGAGTTCTTCAACTAAAACAAGAAATATCAGACCTAAAAGCACAATTCGAAACTTCTCACAATCCTTTTTCCCCCCTGTATGCAGTTTCTAAAGCAAACGTAGAAGACTTACCAAACCTAGGGGTATTCCACGACTGAAACTCCATCAGATACAAGGTCTTGATATAGCTTCACGGCTATAAATGTTCTTTGAAATGGTCGAACAATGTAGTAGTAATCACGATCTTACACGCATCCAAATCACCAGAGGGAGAGTAAACCAAGACCTTGCCATCTTGATCCATAATAATCAAAGTAATTTCAAACTAACCACTTGGGAAGAATTCAAAGCTTTCTTCCATACTGAGCCTGCCATAGAAGTATGTGTATACCGAGCCTGGTAAGAAATAGACTATGAAGTATGACTGATGTGAGTATCCACAATTATTTGCCCACAAATATTAAAGCCAATATGCTGTAATTGAAACAAAGTTTCCAAATGAAAAGTTACCAAATAGAGACAAAACTATAAAAAGAAAATAATGGTATGGCTTACCCACCTAAGCCAAAAAAAGAATTGAGGGATTCCTAGACGAAGAATACCCTTTAAAAAAACTCCTAGATCGTATTGAACATTAGCGATAATTGCTCGAAATAAGACGCACTCCCCAGGTAAATTTGATAGCAAGAGATGAGAAAAATATTGAGGTAAAGATAGAGAAACCACCATTCGAAACAGTAAACTCACCGGACACCGATACTTTCAAAGATGAAGTGGAGAAACTAAGGGACAAGTCAGAGATCTCCAAGTACATTTATCGCGCGCTTCCCAAAAACGCCCCCGTAACTAACAACCCCCTACCTCAAAATTATCCGCGTATTTCCAAACAACATCATACATTATACCAGAGTGCTGGAGGAAACCCCCTCCATGGACACTGTTCTGATTGTCGCTAACCAGGTTGTCGCCGTGGTGATCGTAGGTGTCCAGGGACAGGAAAATACCCAAAACCCGCTTAGCCCACGAAATGTCAACTCAGCAACGTGACTGGCCGATGGTTACAGCTCACCCACTATTAGTATCACCGTTAACGGTACGATCTATCAAGCTATAATTGATACAGTTAGTTATTGCACTTTGATAAAAGAGTCAGCAGCGAGACTACTGAGGGGAGAAATAAATTCGCGAAAGAATCCACCAAATCTACTAGGAGTAACAGTCGCCCTTAAATCTTAGGGAGGCAGTGGACCGATATTGGAATCGGTGATGAAAAAAAATGCAAACAGTGATTACCTGTCGTAACAAATTCTTACCTAACCACCGATCTTTTACTTGGATGTCATGTAATAGGACAATCTCCTTTCACTTGGGAAGGCAGAAAGAAATCAGTAGTCTATAGATAGTATTCAGTAATCAAACGTACCCAGTACGTCGTGAATCATATTCCCCGTCAGAGAAAGAAGGTTGAGAGAGTCACTGTGAGACCAGTCGAACTTGAGGCTCACTACAAGGATTACATTCAGATAAATTGTGTCGAACCATTTCGAGTGGGACCTTACCAAACGGAGTTTTTATCCATTTCAGTGAGAGAAGAGCCAGGAACAAACTTAATGATCTAGCCCCTACCCAGAGTGTCACAATAGTCATCCATACCTTGTCAGGGTAAGCTCAGAAAAATCAATCTATCTTCCATTCAATAATGCGACCGAAAACCAGAAAAGTTTCAGGAAGGGTACCATAGTAATATCGTATGAAAAGGTTACAATTCCATCTAGTTCAAAATGTAACACGACCTGTAACATCCACAATGATCTACTGCCTCAGAATAATAATGTGAAACAAGGTGGAGCTCGAGTTCAGAGATTAAGAGAGTTAATTAAGAATCAAAATTGGTCACATCTCACTACTAACGAACGAGCGTCATTGAAAGAGGTGATACTACAACACGATCCGTTGTTCATCTTAGGTGACTCGAAGCTAGGTCATATCAAAGGGCCTCCGTTAAACATCAAGGTAGCTGAGCCTCAACCTAGTCGTGGTCCTATGTACAGGTATTCTGATCAAGCTAAACAATTAATTACAGAAATCCTATAGGACATGGAAGATCGGGAAATCATCGAACGGTCCACCGCAGCATGGTTGTCACCAATCGTGTTAGTAAATAAACCCGGCAAAACAATGTGCCTCTACTACCGGCACGTAAACAAGCATCTCGCCACGGACATATATCATGATCTCCGGTTGGAGGAGCTAGTGGAACAAGCCACTGGTCATCCCTTCTACGTGACTCTAGATATGCAAGAGGCTTATTTTTAAATATTACATGATGAAGAAAGTCGTGACCTCATCACCTTCAGTAATGGAGCCACGTTATACCGATTTCGTCGCCTCCCGTTTGGACTAAACTGCTCCCCAGCCATCCTCTCGCATCGAATGGCGTCGATCTTATGCACCCCTCCTTCAGAAGGGCTGGGTCAAAAATTATCGCGACGATTTGATCCTTTGGGCACTAGACTTCCCTAAGCTTCAGGAGCGTCTCTCCCAGTTGTTCGAGTTACTCACGTCCCATGGAATAAAGTTAAACCTTAGCAAATGCACATTCGGTCTGAAGGAAGTTACATTCTTCGGGGACAATATATCAGCGGAAGAGAATAGACCAGACCCAAAAAAACGTAGAAACTGTGAAAAAAAATGAAAACCCCATGCACCACCGCTAAGGAAGTTAGACGTTTCTTGGGCATGTGCGGATTTTATCAGAAACATGTCCCTACTTTTGCGAAAATCACGACTCCTCTTATAAATGTCACTAGAACCGGGGTTAAATTCGAATGGACTGTAAGGTGCCAAGAGGCATTCGAACAGATCAAAAACAACCTCATCACTGCACCAATATTAACCAGAGCCTGAATAGACGAGCCATTCGTGCTCACCACAGACGCTAGTAATACGCACGTTGGCGGAGTTCTGAGTCATATTCAATCCGACGGCACAGACAAACCCATCGGTTACTTTTCTAAGGAAACTTAATGCCTGTGAAACGCGATATTTGGCCACAAACAAGAAGGCAATAGCGGTAGTTCTAGCTAGTATACATTTTCATCATTACGTTTGGGGTACATGTTTCACGGTACTCACAGACCGTCAATCCCTTACTTGTGTTTTCAAAAGGAAAACCAAATCATCGAGGATGAAAAGGTGGATTCTAGAAATGCGAGAGTATAATCACGACATTCAGTATCTAAAGGGGAAGGAAAAACGGGTAGCTGACCACTTATCCCGACCGGTGCGAATAATAAGACGCAATCCCGTGGCCACTTGGCTCGGTCTAGACTCTAGACCAACAACAATTCCAAATCCGTCAAAAGGAAGAACCTGTCGGGGGAGAACTAATAGAATACCTGAAGGGTGGTAAGATCCCTACCAAACGGTTGACGAAAAATACTCTGGATCAATTTGCACCTTAAGATATATATATATATATATATATATATATATATATATATATATATATATATATATATATATATATATATATATATATATATATATATATATATATATATATATATATATATATATATATATATATATATATATATTATATATATATATATATATATATATATATATATATATATATATATATATATATATATATATATATATATTTATATTTATATATATATATATATATATATATATATATATATATATATGAGATCTTATATTTCGTGCAAGAAAGAAAAAAAAGACTACCTCCTTTACAGTCTCGTAATCCTTCGATCATTGGTGACGCAATCTCTTCATCATGCGCACGAACTCACCGGTCAAAAAGAAAAACACTATCCTGAAAGATAAAGAAGTATACTACTGGGTAAACCTTAATGTAGATGTGTGTAAATATGTAAATGGATGTGTCACGTGACATAGATTTAAGGGTGACACGGGGTTGCAACAAAAGTGGAAAGAGGTACCACCTGTAAATAGACCCTTGGCCATACTAAGAATATACCTTACATATATGGTCTCCGGGACACACTGTCACCGATATGTCCTTACAGTCATCAACCATTACAACCGTTTAGTTATGTTTTCCCCCTAAAAACAAAACACACCACACACATCACACAACACATCTGGCAGTATATTGCGGACTACGGGACCACCCGCAGTATCGTCCACCTACACAGACAGGAGTTCTCCAGCAGGGAGTTCCAACAATTATGTCAACGGAACCAGATCACCCTCTTCTACATCATGCCCTATCACCCCCAAGGAAACGGAGTGACGGAATGAATGCACCGGACACTGAAGTCGGTCCTGTCCGCCCTATGTCAGACCACCCTCTACGATGGCCTCAACTGCTGCAGCCGTGTCAGGTGATCGTGAACCAGGCAGTCCATACCACCACGGGTCAACAACCTTTCTTCGCCTTCTTTTCTCGCCATCCCCCGAGATAGGTCGGTGCATTGTTACCGTCCGTTAATGGTAAATAAGACGAACTGGCAGTAGCTCACGCCATTAGTCGGGAGACTCACCAGAAAATGACATGCCGGTACTAGCATATAGCGAAAATGTAAACAGGAAGAAGCAAAATGTTATAGTAGGAACCTTAGTGTGGATTATAAAAGAGACTATGCTTCCTGGCACGTGTCGCAACTAAAATATAAAATGGGACGGCCCATATCGTGTGAGAGAGGTGTTGATGCATGATTTGGTGTATGCCGTGTATAATGTCTTCAGTGGTAAAAAGTCCAAAGAGCTGCGGCACAGGTGAAACTTTATCATGGCAGTGAAGAGGAACCCCTGGAAAAGGAATATGAACCAGAAAAACTGAGAAAAAATAGTGAAAGAGAGAAGATACGGTGCAGACAATGTTACATAACTAATATGTGTGTAGTTGTTAGTTAAGTAGTGTAGTTCAGAGAAGATAGCATGGAATGTAGAGGGCGTAAAAGCTTGTTAAGGAATGGGTGCGGGTGGGATTGTCTGACTCTTGACTGTGCAGGGTGACATTGTTAGTTTATCATGAGTGGTTTAGTGGAGTAGAGATGATGGTTGCTTTCATTCGAGGGACAGGATGTGTTTCCTTAACTTATACAGTCATCACGCACTGTCAGGACATACATTTCAGGACCTGCCAGGCGCTCGTAATATCGGAGTGGAAAGCTGGGCAGTGAAAGATCGAATGAATGAGTATGTATGTACGTAATATGTGTAAATGGCCAGCACCTCCGTGACGATCCTGTCAGCGAAAATCCAGGCTTAGCTGAGTCAAGGCGGTTATGTTACTGTTCAGTTGATGAGGCGGACTAGGGTAATAGTCCAGTGGAAATGGGGTCCAACCTGGTTTCGCGGTATGTACAAGGTTATATTATTGATTCTGGTGCTCTGACATGCCCTCAACAGGAATCAGGTGGGTGCCACTCCGCTACCTTGCGGAATTTTGTTTATGGAGCAAACACAAAGTGTCCACTGTGCGGGTTGGTCGCCAACAATGAATATTCCATAACTTTGTCAATACTGATGATCGGAAGGTGATCTTAGTGTCTATAACAATGTTTTTAGGGTCAAGGAAGCCATTAATACCATCAGTTTCACATTTCAGGCTGTCTAGTGAGTGAGTAAATAAAGAATGTGCCAGACATCAGAGGTCATAATGGCACTATGCAAATGTTTCTTCTGTTTCCCGCGGAACACGGGCTTCCGGCAACGGACGGCCTTGGGGACAAAACCGGCGCCACCTTCACGGGAGCCCCGACCCGGGACCTCAGCACAGCCCCCGTGCCCGGGGTCTGTGCTGAGGGCGTCGCCGATTGGAGCTCCCGTGAAGGTGGCGCCGGGCACGTTGCCGAGGCCGCTCGCCTCCAAAAACCCGTGCGCCACAAGAACCTCTAGCTGTCTAGAAAGAGATGTTATCCAAATTACCAATAATTATATTAAATTGTGCATGTTCAACAGTGGCGGTTAACTAACATTATGTCGTTCTCTTTTAACAGGTAAACTAAGATAGCATGATCAATCATGGATGATAGATGCTTCTTCGATTGCTCCAACACTTTCCCTAGCCTCATTAACTGTGGTGCTGGTACAGTACAAAAATACAGAGATACAAAAATTTCTAACAGTTTTCTACTCTACCGGCACAACAGTTAATGAGGTTAGGGAAAGTGTTGGAGCAATCGAAGAAGCATCTATCATCCATGATTGATCATGCTATCTTAGTTTACCTGTTAAAAGAGAACGACATAATGTTAGTTAACCGCCACTGTTGAACATGCACAATTTAAAATAATTATTGGTAATTTGGATAACATCTCTTTCTAGACAGCTAGAGGTTCTTGTGGCGCACGGGTTTTTGGAGGCGAGCGGCCTCGGCAACGTGCCCGGCGCCACCTTCACGGGAGCTCCAATCGGCGACGCCCTCAGCACAGACCCCGGGCACGGGGGCTGTGCTGAGGCCCCGGGTCGGGGCTCCCGTGAAGGTGGCGCCGGTTTTGTCCCCAAGGCCGTCCGTTGCCGGAATGGTAGTTATATATATATAATAGTTATATGGTGTTAGTTTTAGCCTGATGATGCCAAGTGCCTTGGCGAAACGTTGCATAAACAACCCCAAGTATACCGAGTGTCTCTGTCACCCTGAAACTTCATGATGAATATATATATATATATATATATATATATCTCGCATAGTAAATAATCTCGAAAGAGCACAATATAAGGACATGGCACAAAATGGTCCACTATGACAAAAACAAAAAAACTACGCCAAAGGAAACAAAGATAACTGAAAAGCGTAACATATTTTCTATCATTATCCCAGCTATGGCATATTAAGATGATCTTAAGACGTATTAAGACATGCATAAGTTAAAAGTACCATATTATTTACTAATCTTATTTCATATAAAAAAGTTTTATTTGATCTACCATATATTCCTCGGAAATCCAACGGTATCATGCCAACGTATTTTGGATGTCAGTATTTAGGATAAGGCTTTGTATCAAACACAACTAAAATTCAATCTCATATGACTATAAACAATAGTTAATTACTGTAAAAAAAATCATTTTTTGTGCTAACAATTTACTCCTTTTGATGACATCGCTAGGCAAGTGGCTAGACACACACACATACCATTAAATTGATCCATGACAAATACATTACTCAATAATTGTGCATTAAGATTCAGCTTAATAAAGAAGCACAATTTCCGTTAAGTTGTTAGTATCCAGGGCTCCGTATCATCTTATATCTCCATTATGACCTCAGACGCCGCAAAAGATTGCTAGCAATAATTCCATACTGATGAAAATCTCAGCCATTATATGGACTGTATAAATATGCACTATTATTTGTAAATACATTAAACACGAGATTAATATCCGTAAGTTCAAAGCAAGAATTATATAGAAAAAGTGTTACAGTGTAAATACATGCCGTGTTTTTCTAGTAGGTGACTTTTGGGGGCTCCGGAAGTTAAGTGGCAAGTAAGACGTCGAGACAGCTTCGTTGTCGTCATGCCGATGTAAGTTGTTGTCGTCTTCCGGAGCCCCAAAAAGTCACCTACTAGAAAAACACAGCATCACTATCACAAGAATTTTTTTAGAAGAAAATACATAAATGGTCGACATGTGCGCAGATATACGGCGACTTCCAACTTTAGAAGCACTGTACATAAAATATATCAATCCCAAGCTTAACGTACACGCATACGACCTACAAGCTCTCTCAAGCATGAGAAGGAAAACGGGTAGCGATATCCAACCCGCAGAGACGCAAAGCAAGGAGGAGCAGAAGTCATCAACCAATCAGAGGCCGGATGTTCGAACGTTCGTAACGGTCTCTAAGATCATCTTTGTACTTAGATTTATCTTAGAACGTTCGTAACGCGTTTAGAGGTATTTTCAAACGATCTTTGCGAACATCCATCCACCATATTTGATCGTTTTTCCACCATATTTGTTCATAGTGCTAAAGTTGCTGAAGAGCACTCGTACACTGCTCGTAGGGTCGCATGGTGAAAGTTTGTCTAATATACAAGCCAAATAAAATTATGTTATAAGTTGTTTATTTCATGTTGAGTTGTTTATTGTTGGTCAGGACGTTAATTGTAGGGGAAATGTGAAGGGTACAATGAATGGTATGCTGCTGAAGGCCTATAGGTGACTGGGATGAGTGAAGAGCAAATAAAAAAGAAATGTGTCTTGTGCTAGAAGTGTATAGAGAAGATTATCAAAGGAAGGGAGAGGAAGATGCGGGAAGTGGAGGAGGAGAATAGGAGACAAGGATATGATGGAGAGAATGAGTCAAGTGAAGGATACGGATGGCGGTGGGATAAAGTGAGATTGGAACGAATGAATGATAGTGGGTGGGTATGCAAGGTGTATGAATGGAATGGATAAAGAAGCAGATTATGTAAAATGAGTGCTGGAACGACAGATAAACTAGATAACCTTGATGTGTGTGTTTAGGGGATGAAAGGACTAGTGCATGTAATGCATGTACTGTAGGTGGAAAAGTGAAATACATAAGGGTATAAGTGCAGTTTAGACCAATACAATATAACACAACCAATCGGTGGTTTTTAGTATCCTGAACGTTTCGTTCTTATTATAAGGAGTATTTCTAACCCACACAATAGCTGTCGGAAATGAGAAATAACACATTGGGGTCTGGGGGGGGATAAACCCCACCAGTGAGGTTAGGTTACGTAATCAATTTCCGGGTTAGGTTAGTTAACTAGCAGGGGGTCTTGGGGGGCATAGCCCCCCAGTTATGTCAGAAGAGTATTGGTCAAAAGGGAGTATTGGTTGAAACTGCATATTTACCTAAAAGAGTATGTAGAGGATAAAGGAATGTGTGATTGGTGGGCAAGGATGTCTGAGAAGAGTAGGTACACTTGAATGGTATGTGAGTAACATACATAAATTTATGAATGAATGGTTCAATGATGGAAACTGGGGTTGTGAGATGTTATTCTAGGCAAGTTCAAGACCATTGGTGTATGGTAGGGTCTATAGATGGATGAATGTAGGGAGCAAGTTGTGTAAGATAAGGGATGAGGGGGTGGATGAGAGAGTGTATCACTTGGTACTGTAACTGTACTGCAGGTGATATGATAGGGAGAGAAGAGCTGTTATATGTAGGCTATATGTGGTTATGTATGAAGGAGGAATGGCCAAGTGGAATGAAATGCAACTGTTATAATTAAGGTACTAACAGGGTTAATGATTTATACTTGTAAATATAATTTATAACGGAAACGGACTAGTGCACAATATAGTGAGACAAAAATAATAGCGAAAAAATTAGCTATAAGGATTGTGGAGCCCGCCAACTCCTGCAGAATATTAACCGGCAGGGCTATGAAAGGGAAAGTGTTGGGTTAAAGCACATAAAAATCACTTGAATGCAGGCTTTCATTTCAACCTAACCCATCTACTGTAATATGTCAAGTCGGTATTATTTCGGTGCTGAGCTCTGGGGGAATCACCCCTGCTCATTCACTAACCTAACCTAGACATTTAGCTAAATGGCCAACATAGCCTAACCTAACTGTTCAGGCTAGTGCTGGTATTTAATCCCTGAATACAGAAACAAGGGAAAATAGGAGCACTCGCCGACGAAAAAAATTGGAGCACCCGTCGACGTCGGCGAGAATTCCTATCGGCGACAGTTCCAGGTATTGTCTAGTTACTTGGATAATGTATCTCATTAATAATACCCACCCTAAAATGGGTGGGTATTAGTTTGGTAGTGGGCTTTCAAAAGTCCTAGGATTCTTACCTACATCATCGTGTAGATTTCTTCATTCAGGGTATTTTGAACCCCATTTCCCATGGTACAATTGAATAATAATGGTGTTACATGTACGTACTACCGAAAATCTACCGTTATTTCTGTTATAA
>JACEEZ010016551.1:22500-47500 GCA_016584305.1 Chionoecetes opilio
TGCGCAGCTCCTCAAAGTTGTGGTCGAGGCCATGATCCTCGGGTTGCATGCTGTCCTGACTGCCATGTGGCAATCAGGTACCATTCCTCCTGACTGGAAAAGGGGGCTGGTCGTCCCTATCTGGAAAGGGAAAGGGGACCGTCAGGACTGCAACAATTACCGCGGCATTACACTGCTCATTGTGCCAGTCAAGGTGTTTTTCCATCTATTGCTGGCACGGATCCGCAGTCATCTGCTGAAGCATCAAAGACCTCAGCAGTCTGGGTTCACGCCTGGTAAGTCAACAACGGACCGTATCCTAGCGCTTCCGTGTCCAGGTGGAACGCCGACGTGAGTTTCGACAAGGAATGTTTGCAGCCTATGTTGATCTCAAGAAGGCGTTTGACTCAGTGCATCGTGAGTCATAATGGCATCTTCTGCGACTTCGTGGGATTCCTGCAAGGACTATTGGTTTGATGACTGGTCTGTACTCTGGGACTGAGAGTGCTGTGAAGTGTGGGGGAGGTGTATCCAGCTTCTTTCCTGTTAATATAGGAGTGAGGCAAGGGTGCGTCCTTGCCCCATCACTTTTCAACACTTGTATGGACTGGGTATTGGGCAAAGTTGTAGATCAAAGTGATTGTGGAGCATCCCTCGGCAACACCAAGATCACTGATCTTGTTTATGCCGATGATGCAATAATCTTTGCTGAGTCACTGGAGGTCCTGGTGATGGCTCTCGAGGCACTCCACGAGGATGCAAAGCCTTTGGGACTTGAATTCACCTGGACAAAAGTCCAGGTGTTTGGAGACTTACTAGATGAAAGAGTACAGTCTGTTCATGCGTGTGGCGAGGATATTGAGATCTTGGAAAGTTTCACATACCTTGGTAGCGCAGTCCATAAAGACGGTGGGTCACGTCAAGAAGTCTTACGGCGGATTGGCATAGGCCACGGTGTTATGGACTCGCTCAGCAGGAGTATTTGGCGTTGTCGGTACCTGTGCAGGAGGACAAAAATCTGGATCTTCAAGTCAATATACTGTATATATATATATATATTATATAAATATATATATATATATATATATATATATAATATATATATATATATATATATTATATTATATATATAATATATATATAATATTATATATATATATATATATAGCATTTCTCTGGTTGTTAAAGAAGAGTCCGTTATCAAAATTTGCAACGCTATACATATGTATATTTGCGTGTTTATGAGTGAATTAATTACAATATAGTACAAGTATCTGGATGATAAGCGTCAGTCAAAACGGTTCAACAAAATTAGTCTCAAGTGATTAAATCTGACGCTGGTGAAGGCGTCTGCTGAAGAAAAATTAAGAAAATAGACAATTCATGGCATAATGCAAAGTCGAAGAAATAGTAATAGTGCAGCAGATAATCATAACAATTGTGCAAGTTATGACTAAAGCATGAAATTTTTACCAGTGTTAGTACATACCATAAGGTTCATTTTCAGATCGGGAGGTAAGTCAGATTTTACCTCTGAGGATAGTGAGAGGTCAATGACCTCAATTACATTGAAATTGTAATTTTTTCACGATTCAGGTGCAGTTTGTCTGTTTTGGGAATCATTAAAAAGGTATGTTGCCATGTGTTGGTCCCTTTATCTTCTGAAGAGCCTATTTACACATAATCACAGGATGTAACCATGACTGAACAAGTGCTTTAAATGAGGTCAGTGACCTCAGAAAACAAATTTATTGAAATATACATTTAGATTATTGTGGTGTCCAGAACAGCTTGCATGAAATCGTGTTGTAAGATCATCTGTGCAACCTTAATTTTCAATGTGCACTGAACGTAGTCTATAAGCTTAAAGTGCAGTGAGGTCAGTTACCTCAGACACATATATAGTACATACCGGTAGAGTAGACAGTAGCTGCGATACTGTAAGAGCAGCAGTTGTGGTGCTTGTGTTGGCCAACTTAGTCTGGTGCTTGATGTTCGCCCCATCGAGGATCATGTTCACCAGAGCAAGGAGGGATGGTGTCACAGAATCTTTCTGGCAGTCAGCGTCAAAGGTGAACCTGGTTTGAAACATTTCTCTACGTACTACCTGTGCTGCTCTTACTAGGTGCATGGCATGACTGTCATGATCACAGGCCTTCTTCAGGGCGGGACCTATATCTTTCTCAAACAAGAGAAGTGTGTATCGGCCCTGAGAATGGGCTATCAGATCAGGAAGCACAGAAAGAAGTCTGTCCTTCAGTCTGGTTGTGTGTATTCTGTTGGTTACCGTGGCACCCAGCTGCTCCAGTCTCGTCTTGTAGAGGTTAGCCACGTCTGAGAGTTTAAATACAGGGGCATTGTCCTCATCTGCATGCATGTCCTCCATGAATACCACCAGCTCAGCAAAGGCTATGCCATGCAGACGATCCGCATCCTCGTCCTTGAGTGTGGCTGGCCTGATTTTGTTGTATAATGCACGGAGACAGTTGCGATGGTATTTTGCCTCGATGGCAATCATGTCTCCTGCAGACAGCTTGGCCAGCAATTCAGTGTCCCCAATTCAGTGGCACATCTCCGAACGTTCTTGTCAATTTCCTTTGTAGCTGCTTCGTGCAAGTCTGCAGTGCCAGCTGGCTTATTGCAGAAGAAACAGATAGGCTCGGTTGACTGTGGAAGCCTGTGGGCAGCTGCTGATCGTGTGTGTACGGCTGGAGTACCGGTACTAGATTGCTGTCCTGAAGCTGATTCTGCTCTGCTCTGCTGGTCAAACATTTTTTTGTTAAACTATAAACGACATTTCTTGTGCCACTGAGCACTGTGTGTCATCAAGGTAGCTTCTACGCCATCGCCATCATCCAGTCTGTTCACGTTGGGTTCCATTGGCATGTGCCGAAGTCCCTTGAACTGGAGGAGGTCTTCTGTCAATGATGCATAGCCACTACCACTCGGTTTCATGGTTGATCTTAGTGGGCACTGCAAAGGTTCATCTGTCTCTGCTTGGCAAAGAATACAAAGCTCCCAGTTAGTTCTTGGGGGTGGTTTTGATTGTTTGGACGTAGAGGGCTGGGCTGGGTCTATGAGGATATGACGCTTTGCCATAGTGACGATCAGGTCAGGGATGCTTGTATCTTGGCTTCGATCATCAGGCAGGGAATCCTGCAACACACAAGTACAACAATTGTGTTAGTACCAGCCACCACAGTTTACATTCATTGGCATCAATATTTGATATGTTGAGGTAATTGACCTCTCACTGTCCTGAGAGGTCAAAGCTAGACACCTGTAAATAATTACCAACGCTGTGTGGAATATGTAGACACTTTTATTGGAACACAAATGCATGGTTTGTACATCATAAACATGTTTACCATTAACCAATGACGCCAAACATCAATATTTTGATACTTTGAGGTCATTGACCTCTCACGGTCCTCAGAGGTCAAATCTGCCTTACCTCCCGATCTGAAAGTGAAGCTTATGGCATGTACTAACACTGGTAGAAATGTCATGCTTTAGTCATAATTTGCACAATTCTTATGATATGAGAGATTATCAGTTGTACTATAAGAAACAAATGAGCAAAGATTGGTTAGGTGAAAAAAAAGATAAGTTAGATGAAGAGGAGATGGAGGAGGAAGAGGAATGGGAGAAGGAGGAGAGGTAGGTAGATATACAAAGAAGTAGAGACTAAATATAAAATTAAAACCAACAACAACAAAAAGTTATTATTTTTCTTTTTCAACCATTCAATCACGAAAGGATTAACTTGCGGAAAAAAGAGGAGAAAAGAGTAAGAAGAAGAGTAATAATGTTAAGAGATGGTACAAGAGTGGAGCTCAGCAAAAAGAACAAAATCATCCGCTTCTACAAAAATATCTCCAAAAATATCGGTGAGGCAAGGGACGCTGTTGTAGGCGTCCTAGACTTCATTGATAACATCGCTGCCTCTCACTCCAGCTTGGAGGAGCATAACGTCAGGTCGATCGCTTCCTCTGCCCGACCCAATATAATTGACAAAGAGTGGCACCACCACGTCACCTCCAGTCAAGAAACACAAGCCTGGTGGATATCCTCCAAGCCTCAACCGCTTCACTACACCACTTCTGCCCTCCCGCCCGGTCCCAACCCGCCCGGCCCAGACCAGTCTAGCCCCAACCCGACTAGTCTTGACGTGACCGGCTCGGACCAGCCTGGCCCCAGCCCGCCTGGTTTTGAAGCGACTGGCCCACAGCAGACTGTGTTTGTAGTGCCTGGCCCAGACCAGCTTGGCCCCAATCCGCCTGGTCTTGTAGTGCCTGGCCCAGACCAGCAACGTCCCAGCCTATCGAGCCACAATCACTTGACCCCGACTCTGACAACTAACGCACCCCAGCCACTGGGCCCCAGGAATACTAGGCTACCTTCCACCCGGAATCGCGCCAGCAACACTCGGGGACAAGTAAACCAAGTGCAGCAGACAAGGAAACAATCTTCCAAGCCCTCTTTTGGCACTGCTAGTCTGGCACGCTCCGTGCCCACTCAACTCGTACAGTACTGCCACCACTGCAGACGCAAGGGCCACACAGTGTCCAGCTGCCTAAGTAAGAGGAAGTGTGATTTTTGCTTCCGTCAAGGTCACTCTATTCAGGAGTGTCACACCCGACTGAACGAAGAGAGACAGAAGCAATTTTTCCACAAGATCACGTCTGAGCAAGCACAGAATAATGCCATTCTTGTACAGTCTCTCAGTCGTCTCCTTACCCCAACCTCTCTCCATCCCCAAGCTCCAGCCACGCCCCTGCACAGCAACTGAACAACAGAGTCGGGTCCGCCAGTCTCCACACAGCAGCCACCCCTGACCTACCCTGGCCCAACGCAGCCTCTCAACAACTATCCCTACGTGTGAAGACATGCAACCCACTAATCGTGACCACCTCTCCATCATCTCCGCTAATGTCAGGGGTCTTCAGACTAACATCGGAGACCTCATTCACTCCCACGTGATTCCTCACACACCTGACGTAGTGGCTACAGTGGAGACATTCCTGAATGGCACCATCCCCAGTAATTATGGACTGATCCAAGGGTACACGAGATGGCACAGACGGGACAGGACACGCGGGACCTTCGGTGGTGTCGCTGTCTGCTTTCAAAAGAACCTGTCGGTACAACCACTGGACGTCACTCTCCCTAACCACCTTGAGATGATGTTCTTCAAGATTTGGACTCAACACCATGGCTCTACCCTCCTTTGTGTTTGCTACCGTCCTCAGTGGCAAGGAAGAGAGCCTATAGAGTTCCTGCACACCCACCTTGACAGGTTACTGCAGCAGTACTCTTGCAACCCCACCATCATCGTCGGCGACCTTAATCAACACCTGGTTGCAAGAGCATTTGAAGAACTCCTCACAGTATATGGTCTCACTAACCACGTCACCTTTCCCACCCACATCTCCGGCTCTTCCCTTGATCCTGTTATCAGTGATCTGCCAGAAGGAGTCGTCACCTGTCGCCCTCTCGGCGCTGTGGGATCCTCAGATCACCTGGCGGTCCTCAGCACAATTCACGTTGCTGGGCTGAGAGACGTCCCCAAGAAGCGGACAAACTGGCTGTGGGGGAAGTCTAACTGGGAGGGCCTTCAAGACGCGCTGCGTCACACTCCCTGGAACAACATCCTTACAGGTGACGTGGACACCCAAGTAAGAAGCTTCACAAGCACAATTCACTCCCTTCAAAAAAGGTACGTCCCCACCCATACCTTCACGGTAAAACCACTCGACCGGCCATGGTTTGGGTACAACTGCAGAGTGGCAGCCGATGAAAAAAGCAGAGCCTGGAGACGCTTCAGACGACATCCGACGCACAATAACAAGCAAAGGCACAAAGAAGCTTGCGTCAACATGCAAAGGGTACAGCGGGTGGCTCAGCAACGGTGGCAAGATGAGCTGAAATTCAAACTCTCTGACTGCTCTGTGGGTAGCAAGTCTTGGTGGACTGCCCTTAAGGAGCAGCAAGGCTTTGCACCCGATGACCACATTCCCCCGCTAAATAAAGCTGACGGTTCAGTAGCCACTCGGAGTTGCGAGAAGGCTGAGGTATTAGCGGCCCACTTCTCAGGAAAGATGACAGTCTCTGATCCTGACCGCCTTCCTCCTGCCGTGGCACGTCTCACCAACGGCTCGACACCATCACCTTAACCACAAAAGAGGTGATGCGACAGCTGCAACTGGTCGACCCTAAGAAGGCCCTTGGACCAGACGGAGTGTCCCCCCACATCCTTAAGCACTGCGCCGCCCAGCTGGCAGCCCCCGTCACCGATATCTTCCAGTGTTGTCTCAGCACTGGTAAGTGGCCCTCCACGTGGAAGGTGGCAAGAGTAGCAGCCATTCACAAAAAGGGAAAGAAGACGGAGCCAAAAAACTACAGACTAATATCCCTCCTGTCTGTCCTCGGCAAGACACTGGAAACCATCATTGTCAGCAGGATCTCCTACTTCTTCACCACACACCGCATCCTCAGCAACAGACAGTTCGTCTTCCGCCCTAACAGGTCTGCCAACGACATCCTTCTCCTTATGTTCACCTTATGGCACCAATCCCTGGACAGAGGACGCGACACTTTCGTCATCGCCTTGGACATCGCCGGAGCTTTTGATAGGGTTGGCACTCCGGTCTCATCACCAAACTCCGCAGCATGGGAGTGACTGGCGGCCTTCTCCACCTCCTTCACGACTACCTGCGGAACAGATCTCTCAGCGTGGTGGTGAACAGACACACTTCGGAAGAACACCCGATTGGAGCTGGTGTCCCACAAGGCAGTGTTCTTGGACCCCTATTATGGAATGTGTTTTTTAACGACCTCCTGATGCTCACCCCGGAGGCACACGCCTACGCGGATGACTGCACCCTCACATTCCCCTGTGACAGTACTGACCACCGCACTACTGTCGCCCTCGTCAACCAAGTGTTGGAGACCATCACCTCATGGGGACGACGGTGGCAGGTTGATCTCGCCCAGGACAAAACACAGGTCATGCTGATCTCCCGGCGACATCACCCCCCCAGCCACCCCTATCCCACCCATTCTTCTGGACGGGAAGGTGTTGCCCTTGCAGCCGACGGTCAACATTCTCGGCGTTGAGGTGAACAGCACCCTCTCCTTCACCAGCCACGTCAGGAAGACAGCCTCTAAGGCCGCAGGCAGGTTGAACTGCGTCAGGCGCGTCTCCCACCTCCTTGACGCTCGGGGTGTCACAACCCTTTATGCGGCCCAAGTCCGCTCCGTCATGGAGTACGCCCCCCTGACTTGGTCATCCTGCCCCCCCTCGTACCTGGGTCTTCTAGACAAGGTACAAAACCGTGCCCAGCGGCTCATCTCCCTGAAGGCAGCACCAGACATGCAGCTCGCCCCCCTACAGCCCATACAGCACAGGCGAGACGTGGCCGGCCTGTGCGTCACGTACAAAATCCTCAAGCAGGGCGCCCCGCACCTCGCTATACTCCGGCAGCCTTGGGCGACACCTCACCCATACTCCACCAGGGACGCCAACAAGAGGGACCAACAACTCATTGTTCCCTTCGCCAGGACAGCGACCTTCTTCCGCTCCTTCCTGCCGCGATACAGCAGGCTGTGGAACCATGTAGTGCGACAGACTGACATGCACCAGGCCGCCACACTCCACATCTTCAAGTGTGCAGTGAATGCCTGGCTGATGCCATCTGGACATAATTAGTCAACTAAATGTGCAGACTAAAGATAGTTATCGGAACCTCACCGGGAACTTTTGGCTGTAAAATTAATATCAAATGTAAAAAAAAAAAAAAAAAAAAAAAAAAAAAAAGACAAATATAAGAGGAATTAAGTGACGAGTGACGAAGAATGAGGGGGAATATATTCAACCAAGAGAATGCAGAGGAGGTGACCCAAATGTCATTCTAACAATGTGCATGATAAGATTTGCGCGCAAGGAAAATGCTGCGCCAATATATACTACATTAGCGCAACAATGCACCTAATGTTTGAAGGGAGTAAATAAAAAATGACACATAAACTGTAAAGCTTTCAACCCAACAAGAAAAATAGAGCGAACGCCAAGATAAACCCGTAAATCTAATTAAGTCTAAAGGAAAAACTAAGAAAAATAGACGTAGGAAAAATACCTACTCTGTGAAGTTATTATCTATGTTCCCCGCTTCTGAGAAAGGAGCTTCATAGAACTGCCTCAAAAAGTGTAGGCGTGATGGGGAGAGAGAGAGAGAGAGAGAGAGAGAGAAGAGAGAGAGAGAGAAGAGAGAGGAGAGAGAGAGAGAGAGAGAGAGGAGAGAGAGAGAGAGAGAGAGAGAGAGAGAGAGAGAGAGAGAGAGAGAGAGAGAGAGAGAGAGAAGAGAGAGGAGAGAGAGAGAGAGAGAGAGAGGAGAGAGGAGAGAGAGAGGAGAGAGAGAGAGAGAGAGAGAGAGAGAGAGAGAGAGAGAGAGAGAGGAGAGAGAGAGAGAGAGAGAGAGAGGAGAGAGAGAGAGAGAGAGAGAGAGAGAGAGAGAGAGAGAGAGAGAGAGGAGAGAGAGAGAGAGAGAGAGGAGAGAGAGAGAGAGAGGAGAGAGAGAGAGAGAGAGAGAGAGAGAGAGAGAGAGAGAGAGAGAGAGAGAGGAGAGAGAGAGAGAGAGAGAGAGGAGAGAGAGAGAGAGAGAGAGAGAGAGAGAAAAAAAAAAGAAAAAAAAAGGTGGAGAGAGACAGGGAGATAGAGGGAGAGAGAGAAAAAGAAAGATAAAGAATAAATATATATAGAGAGAGTGTAATGGTCACATTACATTATGTAATAATCACTGTTTAGCAACATCCTCTTTTCCTGTAGATCCGTCCCGCTCGTCTCTCTGTTTTCTTGTGAGTTCACTCAGTGTGTGACGCTATGTGTCACGACACAGCTCAGAATACACCACTACATGATGCGCTTCTGACTAAGCCGCTTTCGAATACTTTCGCTACCGTGTTAGTTGGTCAATATATACATTATAAATAAGTTGCCCAAGTCTTTTATTTCCAGCGTAATATAATGGGTGACCTCGCAGCGGCTGGTGCTACTCGCACACTCAACGCCTGCTTGGCTGTGCACCATCGCCACTGCCTCTTCCGGCTTGCTCTCATTATACACTGTTATAAAAGGACGGCTTTGAAGTATGAAAAGCCTATTTTTGGGTCCCTGTCAGAGCTAGTGCACTAAGCTTTAGGATGGGAAAAAGATCGCCCCCCAGGGCAAACCCGGGATACAGGCAACCTTTCCCCCATCTGGTTTAAGTAAACCGGGCTACACTAGATCTGAAAGAAAAAAAAAACACAGTTGGCAAGCCGTGCCAACCCAGCCGAGGACCGCGGCCCGCCCCCGGCCGGGCTATCATAACCCCCCCAAATAAGCACCCCGGGGGGGGGGCTGAAAACTTGGTGGGGGGGAAAGGGGTGGGGCCGAAGGCCGGCACTAACTCTGTCAGGGCCCCAAAAAAAATAGGCTTTTATACTTCAAAGCCTCTTTTAGGTCCCCTTAGAGCTAGTGCATAAGCCCCCTCCCATTTGGAGAGGGGCAAGAAGCCCCCGACCCCGCGGGGGGAAAAGAGAAACGCACAAGAAAAAAAACGATACCACAAGATACTCCCCAGAATCAACGGAGACGTCAAGGGAGGCCCGGCGTCCATCCCCCCAGCCCCCCCGGACGGAGGGAGCCCCAGGGAAACACAGGGGAGTCCACGACGGAGGGGACAGGAAACGACCCACAAAAGACGGGGGCCTACCACGCCCCTTACCGTACCTCTCCAAGGAAGGGTCGGAGGAAGGCCAGAGACGAAAACCCCCCCGGGACGTCTGGGCGCGGGGGGCGTGCCCCGAATCCCCCGATCGATGAGCCTGGTCCCGGGCCGGGGCAATCCCCCTGGTGGGAGGGACGCCCCTTTTAAGGATCGCGGAACGGGAACGCAGGTCAACGCCCGGGGCCGGAAGATCCGGGGAAAACCCCGGGAGGGCCGAAACCGGGCACAAGGGGGGCGGGTCCCCACAGACCAAGCCGGAACGACGACCGGTTGGAGACGGGGTCCTGCCGTGTTCTTACCCCCACACTTTGGGCGAGAGGGAGAGGGAGACAGGGGAGCCTTTCCCGCGAGAAGGTTCCCGGGGGAAAAGGGGGTCACGCCTCACTGGAACCCCCAAAACCCCTGTGCCAGGGCCAACGGAACAAACCCCTTCTGAAGGGGGCGAGGTCCGGCAGCGTTGCCCCAAACGGTCCCCCGCAGGCCCGGGAACCTTCTCCAGGGACCAAAGGGGGCCAGGGACGGGGAGGGGGGTTTTGGTGGAACAAACCCTCTTCAAACCAGGGTCACAAAACGCCGGTCCAGGCCCAAAACCCGGCCCGTTTTGAGGGGGTCACCGGGCCGCAAGGGTGATGGAGAGAGTGCGAGGACCCCCCACGTCGTGGGCCAGGAAGGAGAGGAAACCAGGCAACCGATTCAGAGACGTCGCGGGGCCCTTGAGTTTGGGGAACAAACTAAAAGGCCTTCCCGGGGGAGACTGATACTGTCTCGTAGAGGACGGCGAAGTGCCCCCAAACATGTCCTCCGTTTCCCCCGCTCCGAGACCGTCCGACGGAGAGAGGTACGGAAAACTCCGGGCGTGTAGCTTCAAGGGAAAAAGCCTGGCCGGGGATTTCCCCCAAAAAAAGCGGGGCCCCTGGGGAAACAGGGGGGACACCGGGCCTTCAGGTCGGAGAACCAGGGTTTGGCCGGCCGAAGGACCACCTGGCACCGCCCCTGTAGGAACGCAGTTTGTTGCACCTTCAGGAGGACAGTGGTGCGGGGAGCGGAAACGGGAAAAACATGGCGCCACCTGTTCCAGTCTTCCGTGAGGGCGTCTGGGCCTCCCCGAGCGTCCGCCCCCCTTTCGTCAAAAAGGCCCTGTGTTGGCGAGCGGCGGAACCGAAGAGGTCCACCCCCGGGAGTCCCCCAACGCCGACGAGAGCCGCAAAGCGCTGGGGGGCGAAGCTCCCACTCCACCAAACCGCCCCCGGAAGCGAGACAGGGGCGGCCACACATTCTCCACCCCCGGCGGAAACCTGGCAGACAGATAAGGGTTGGAAACGGGCCGAGGCCGAAACTGCTCCGAAGGACAAAGAAGGGGCGGATTTGGATGTCCCTTGGGGGCAGACAGTGGACCGCGCCCGGGTTCCATCTCGAAGCAGAGAGCCGCCCCCTTGGGATGGGGTTCGACGGAGGAAGAGAAGGAACCCCACAGCCCCTTTGACTTTTGATGTGGAGTCTGCGCTCCCCCCGGAAACCCGCCGAAACCCTCCCGGCCGTCGGGGGAGGGTAGCCCCCCCCGACGTCCGAGCATCCGACATCCAAAGACCGGGGGGGCGGGGGCAGCCTCCGGTCCACGGGGAAAAAAACCGCCCTCCACCAACCACTTGTCCAGTAGAGTGAGGGCCCAGGGGGGGGACGGGCCCGGAGCAAGTCGCGGGGGGCGCCCCGGGAAACGGCTGTGTTCCCCCCCGGACAAGGCGACGGAGAGGAGGCGGCTTAGGGGAGTGACCTCTGGGCGAATTTGAGCGGCCGAAAAGGGGACCCCCAAATCCTCCTTGAAAAAAAAAGGGGACACCGAGGCCCCGGAAGAGGCGTTGAGAAGCTTGGCCGCATTTACCCCCGGATCGGACCCAGCCGAACGGGGGTCCCATTGATCCCCACCCAATAATCGGGAGAGGGGGAAGGACGGACTTTCCCCGTTGACTGGAAACCCCATCTCCCCCGCCACCGCCAAAGCTCGGTCCAGCATGGAAAACCGCTTCCTCCTGAGACGGGGGGGGACACGTGTCAATCGCCAAATACATGAGGAAATTTTCCCCCCTGCAGCCCGTCCGCTGAGCCCCCCCTTGGTGACCGCGAAAAAAACCCTCGGAGCGAAGGAGAGGTAAAGGGTATTTGGTGAACTGCCACGGTCCGATCCCCCGGGAAAGGCCCGGGAAAGGCCGGCCCGGGGGTTTGAATGGGGACATGCCAGTAACGTCCTTGAGATCGAGGGACGCCATCCATCCCCTTCCCTCCCGAAGGCGGACCTGGGCCAAAAGGTCAGCATAGGGAAAACCGGTGGTTGCGCAAAAACCCGTTTAGGCGGCTGGGGGGCCAAGATAAGCCCCCCCTTCAAAGGGGAACCCTTCAGGGAAAACGATGAAAATGGGGGAAAGAAAGACCTTTCCTAGGCCTTCTCCACTACCCGGAGGAGGCTTTCCCGACACGTGGGGCGGGACCCTGTGGAGAACGGCGCCCAAAGAAGGAGGCCCCAAGGGGCGTTAGGGCAACCCGGGGCAAAAAAGGGACCTTTTCGGACCACCCGGGGGGCCCAACCTCTTTGCGACCAGGCTCCCCAACCCCGGACAGGGGGCCCGGGAAGGGAGGCTCGGGCGAGAGGCCCCTTGGAGGAAAGGTTGTGGACAGTAGGGGGCCCCCGAGCGAAAGGGCCCGAGACCCAAAACCCCCTAACCCGAAAGGCCCCCCCGATCGGTGGGGGGGTTGAGGCGAGACACTGCTGCAAGGAGGGTCCGACAAGACCTCCAAAATCAAAGGGGACAAATCCGGGAATCTGCTGTCGATCAGCTTGGCGGGCCCCAAAAGGCCTCGCGCCGAAGAGCCAAGGGGCAGTGACGGCCTGTCAATGGCGGGGGGACGTCGGGAGGAGGGGGGCGCCGAAAAGCATCACAGGCGTCGACAAAGCCCCACAGACATCCGACCCGGGAGGCCGGGGAGAGGGAAGTTTTGATCCCGGGAGGGGGGAGGCCAGTCGCCAGGACTGAAGAAGGCCGAAAGGCCAAAGGAGGGTGTTTTCGTCCTGAAAGTCCCGGCGAAAGAGCTCCCCCTTTACCGGTTTCCCCCGCCCGGGGGGCCTTGGCAGAAAGCCGGGGACACCCGGGGAAACAGCCCTCACACGTGGAAGCCACCAGAGGCCCGGAAACCCGGGGTCGGGGGGCCCGGACGGAAAGGACCCCCGGGTCACACTGGTGGTACCCGCCTCCACACTCGGCAGGGTCCAGGCCGGCCTTCATCCAGGTAAAACCGGTTTTGGCCCCCGAGGAAAGCCACCCCGGCATCCCGGGGTTCCCCCCAAACCGGGAAGCCGTCCCTGACCAAAATAGGCTCAGCCCAGTAAGGAGGCCGAGCATCCAAAGCGGGGGCCGAAAAACCGCAGGCTGCTTCGAGGGAGCGTCCAGGCGAGAGAAGGAATCCGCGGAGAGGTAGGACTCCTTTTCCCCGCCCTCCCCGGAAACGACGCACCCCCAAGTCAGAACAGGGCCCCCCCGACCTTTCCCCCAGACGACCATGCACAAGCCCCCGTCAACCTCTCCAAGCAACACCCCGGGCTCGGTTTCCCAGGGAAAAAGAGGAGGAAAAAAAAAAAGGGGGGTGTCCCCCGGAGCTCCTCCGGGGACGAGGGGAAGGCCCCTAGAAGGGGACCCCAGAAGAAAAAGCGAAGAAGGCCGGCGAAAGGAATCCGGGGGGCGGAAGTCCCCAAACCGTCGTCCTTTTGGGCACGGGAGGGGTCATCCTCTTCCCCCCGGAGACACCAGGGGGTTATCCTCGACACCACAGACTCGAAAAAGGCCCGGGGAGGGAAGAGGCGATGGGGACCGCGACGGGGTCGGCGTCGGAAACGGGGCCCAAAGGTTAAGGGACCCCATTTTCCCTAAGGAGTTCACGAAGTCATCCAGCCGACAAAACCCGGGGGCACAGGAGGTGAGATGGGGAAGGCCCGGAAAGCGTACCCCCGTAGGAGCCCCCAGACCCCCCCGGGAAGTCCCCGACCTGGGAGTCCCCGGATGGGGAGGGGGTGAGGGACCGCCAGACTTGCTCCACCGTCAGCACGTCGACGCCAACTAAAGGAAGCAGGGCATGGGGTCACCACCACTCCTTGGGTCGCATAGGCCTCAAGGTAAGGGGGGGGGGGGGCACACCCCCTTGGGAGGGGGTGAGCCGCAGCCATCCAAAACATACCGGGGAATCGGGGGGACGAAAGAGGTTTCCCACAAGGCACGGGGGGGCGAGGAGCAGAGCTTTTGGCCTCGGGACCCAAAGGACACCGAGCAGCCCCGGGGCCCCGCAATTTTCCGCTGGAAAAAGAAGGTTAAAAAAATGGAGGGAAAAGGACTAGACGCAACACGAAACGCCCCAAACCCCCACCGGGGATCGCCACACGCCTGCCCCCACCCCCAGTAAAATGGATGGTGGGGGGGGGGGGGGCCTCAAAAATGGCAGCCCGGGGCGCTAACTCCCCTTCCCGGCCAGGGGGGTCCGGGCGGGGGGTGGGGTGCGACCCTCCGCTGCATCACGTGGCAGTAAAGGACCACCAACCCCCCCCCGGCCCTTGGGGAGGGTCCGGGCGGGGGTGGGGGGTGGCTGGGTTTAACGACGAACCATCCGCCCAGCTCAGCTCACAGTGGCAGACCAGGAAAACCCCCAAACCCCCGCACCGCCCGGGAGGGTCCCGGGGGGGTGGTGGGGCGTGGCTGGGTGAACGACGTAACCATCCGCCCTCTCACTCACACGTGGCAGACCCGGAACCCCCCACCCCCCACCAGCCCCTTGGGGGGGTCCGGGCGGGGGGGGGGCGGGCTGGGTGAAAGAAGTAACCAACCCCACTCAGCCCAGTGGCAGACCAGGAACCACCAACCCCGCCCCCCACCCCTTTGGGGGGGTCCGGGGGGGGGTGGGGCGTGGGTGGGTGAACGACGAAACCATACATGTCAGGGCCCGGGACGCCCGGGGGGAAACAGGGCCCCGGGGGGAAAGGGTGAAAACCCCGCCCCGGGGCGTAAGCGTAAAACCACAGACACAGACACCAGCGGAAAAATTTGAGACACAGTGGTCCCCAAACCCCGGGGATGAAGAAAAAAACTACACTCATTCCGTGAAACCCCACAGAAGGTTCGAAGCATGAATGGGAAAAAAATTCACAACACCCACGTAAACCCCGAAAAAACCAGGTGCTCACCCTAACCCCCTGAAAGAAAAAAGCAGTGTTTTCAGGGACTCAGCAGGGTTTTCGACTCGATAAAGGGAAAAAAAAATGATAAGCTCCGGGCCGGCTGGCGGGGCCCCATCCCTCGGCTGGGTGGCACGGGGTTGCCGACGTGTGTTTTTTTTTTTCTTTCAGATCTGAGTTTTAGCCAGGTTTACTTAAACCAGATGTGGGAATAGGTTGCCTGTATACCCAGGGTTTGCCCTGGGTGGCGATCTTTCCTATCCTAATAGCTTAGTGCACTAGCTCTAAGGGGACCTAAAAGAAGGGTTTAAAAATGTGTGGAAATTATCCACAAACCACCCTCTCAATTAGTAGAGTAGTAGTTTTGTTCCTCCCCCCTTTTCATGAGGAAGGTGCTGTTCGCTCACCGTTGGGGATAGTAGGAATGTATATACATAATTATAATGGTAATGGGTATAACTTAAGGAAATTTAAGTCAATTATAAGTATTGGGTTATGATAAATGAACATTCCCAGTGGCATTAACCATTATTAACTTGATTAAAAACAACTGGCTAATAGCCGTCGTCATAATATTTGTGCATATACTACGTGGACACGTAGCTAGGTATGGTGGCGGCCCGCCGCCGCCTACGGAGATTCAGTACACACCATTTTTTCACGGGAGTAACATCTCTCTCTAAGTTTCTCCAATAATAGCGAGAAGTTTTATATAAACTTGTATATATATAACCGAGTCATCGGTTAAACAAATATACGTGTTAATTCAACACAGTGAATATCCCGCTGCGTCAGTGTTGCATGAACCCACCCTGACGCCCAAATCAAACACTCCGCTTCCGCCCTTCATCTCTGCTCTGATCACGGTTTGGCCACATTGAATGCCATGGGCAGGCAGTATGAATAATGTCCTTCAATCCAACATCAACTCTCCTATCGACAGATAAGAATCTTAGTTAGTGCTAGCTGGGGTATCTTGTCGGGATAAGATAGGCATGGGTTTTTCTGAAGGTAAGAACTCAAATTAAATATATATTTGTGACATAAAATTTCCAAAAAATGGTTTAGCAGAGTGGATGGGGTTTTCTTATGAGGAGACAAAGGTTTAAGAAAGTTTTACTGTGAAAAATAGGGTGTAGAAAGGTTTCGTGTCATGGATGTTGGGGGTTTAGTAATGTAAGATTTCACAAAGGTTTACTAGGAATGAAAGGTTTAATACCCTGACAAGATATTGCGCCCTCCATAATACTCCTGCTGGAGATCTTGATCTCGATATATGATTTTTATATTTCTGCCCTATACTAACGGGGTTAAGACAACCCACACCCGCTATTACCTGCCCATCCTGGCCGGTACGTACCTGGAACTGTCGCCGATAGGAATACTCTCCGAGTTCGCCGAATGTTCCTATTTTCAGGGACAGTTTCAGTTCTTAATTTTGATATAACTGTACCCAATATATATGTTTAATCAACTCTTACCTGTGTTTCTACATTAGGGGATTAAATATCAGCAATGTCTTGAAAAGTTAGGTTAGGTAATGTGGTTGGGTAATGTCGGTTAGTTAATCAATGTCCAGGTTAGGTTAGTGAACGACCGGGGGGTGTGGGGGGCGCAGCCTTCTCCCCAGTTACCAAAGTCAAACTGCAGTTTTAGTGTTTTTGGCACAAGCATAATATGTGGTGTATAATAATGCAATAGCCTTTATTCTTAATTTTCATATATTACAAGTGGAACTGTCGCCGAAAATTTCCGCGTGGGCGAGTGTTCCACTGTCGGCAGGAGTTTTCGATTGGTGTTTCGGCGAGAATTCCTATCGGTGACAGTATCATAAACCTTTGCTATGGAGGCCTTGCTGCCTCGGCGCTTTTGATGCGAAAAGTTGTCAATCAAATGATGCTCTAACAACCAACACTACAAGAAATATTAGAAGCTTCTTATTTTGTTATATGATAATGAAGATCTAGTCATATAAATTTTAAGCAAAAATGAAATGAGTTAGAATTATTTTTTTAATGTATATCACAAATATGGGTACAGTATAACATAGAGTCTCAGTTTTTCTTCACTGGACGGCTTCCACTGGACATAACATATTCAACTGGCTGAATACATCTATCGTCCAGCTACACCACTGAATTCCAGCCCAAATTGTCCAGCGTTTGACAAAATCCAACTGGATCGCTGGAATCCCGAGCATTCGATGGCTAGTGTAACTGCGGTTTTACAGAGTATTTAATTTCCGATTGACTGAACTGCTAGCTCCAGAAAGACACCACACGTTCTCTTCATTCACTATCCATTTGAGTTAATATAGCATCAATCCTCTTTGTCACTTGCGTCAGTTGTTACAATAGTTTGAAAATATGGTTCAAGGGGTTGTAATGATTGACAACTCGAAGTTTTACTCTTGATCGTTCTGAAAGCTTCTATAACCTCCGCCGAAGGTTACGTTACGTAGGTTACCATACGTAGGTTATGTCCTTCTTCAGGAGGTGACATTGGACTTATCATGTTGATGTATTTCGGTATGATATGAAAGAACCAGCCGCACAAGCCCATGAAGCTCCAAAGCTCCATCACATCGGTTGGGGCTGGCGCCTCCAAGATCCAAGGGTGCATGGACGTGATTCTGAAGCAGCGATACTCTTCCACGTGATAACCGGTACCTACACAAATTAACAGAAGGTCACGAGAACAATTACTTTTCCCTGCTAATGGTTACATTAGCGTCATGTAATCTCTTCATAACCATTGTTAGTGTTGTGTCGTGTTCCTCTTGGGTCCTTCTTGTACACACAATGTCATCGAGATAATGTTTGCACCTTGGTATGCTAGCGAGTAGCTTGTTCAGTAACTTTTGAAACGCAGCCCCAGCTGAAGCCAAGTCGAACTGTACACGTGTGTAGCTGAATAACCCATCAAATGTGGTGAAGGTCGTTACTGAGCGAGAGGATGGTTCCAGTTCAAGTTGGTGGTAGGCAGACTGGAAGTCTATTTCACTGTAAACCTCCCCACGAAGCTTCATTTATAGCTCAGAGATGGTAAGAGGCGGAAGCACTTCATATTCGAGCTGACTGTTTGGCCCTCTCAGATCCACATATAACCGAATTTTCCCGTTTTTCTTGCGAGAAACCAAAATGGGGCTTATCTACTCTGACTCTTCAACGCGTTCAATAATGCCAGCACCTTCCAGTCGTTGCAAATCCTGAGCTACTTCATCACGCACATAAAACGGCAACCGTCGTAGACGATGACGAACCGGCACTGCATTCTCCCTTAATAAGATCCGGTGTTGATAGGTACATATAGTGGGAAGCACTACTTCGTCTACTTGTTCTTCAATACTGTTAACTTCTCCAGTAGCTCGTTGCATAGTAAGGCCCGATTCCGTTATCATGTCGAGTCCCATAACAGTTTTTTGCATTTCGGCCTCGACGATGTGGAAGTTCACGCCTGCACTTCTACGGTTGACACTAACCTCCGCTAGTAGAGTCCCATCAACCATCAATAGACCTCCGACCGACCCCGTAGAGTTTTGCGTTATTCGTAGCACTGTTGCACCTTTAAAGTGCTGCTTGGACACTGACATACTGAGAACAGACACAGTGGCCCCAGTATCGACTTTGAGTTCTATTTCCTTAAACGTATTGCCCACCTTGACCTTTTCCAAAGTAAATATACGTCTGAGTCTTATCATTTCCACAGGCTAAGCCTTTCATTTCCTTATATTCACCGCCGGCTGCACTTTTCACACGACCATATAAACGACACACCACTGCCCAGTGACCCCATTTCCCGCACACACGGCACATGTTTCGGTTGGTGGGGCACTGGGGAGCCCGCGCGGTGTGCTCCATTTTTACAGAACTTGAACACTGCTGACTTCTGAAGAGGTCGTCTGCTCGATGTCTGGATGAAAATTTTTACCGGTGAACTTGCTGTGTCTCCATTTCTTGCGTAGCTTCTACTGCTGCTACTTGGAGATATGCGTTTATTGTCGGAGGATCAATAGAAGCTCCCATCAGCCTCGCCTCGTGTAGTGAAGTTTCGTATGCTTCGGATTGTCTGAGGACTGTTGCTAGCGTGAGATTTTGATCTTGTAGGAACCGTTCACGAAGTTTAGGATGTCTGGTCCTCTCCACCATCTGGTCTCTAATCATTTCCTCCAGTAACTCACCGAAGTTGCAGTGGATCGCTAGGCCTCGAAGTGCCACGTATTCTTCTTTATACTCGCCGGGCAGCTGACTTCTCTTACGGAAGGTGAAACTCTTCACCACTAAGTTCATTTGCGGTGAATAGAATGACCTAAGCTGGCGTAGAGTTGCTTCATACTCGTCCTCCCTTAATGCTTCGTTACCAAGGGCTGGCTGCAGTTTACGCGTTGCGCTTCGGCTCCCACCGATTGTAGTCGCAATGCCCTCTTCCGGCCCACATCGAACGAGTTTCCTCCAATGGCAGTGAGGAACGAGGTAAAATATTGTTCCCGGTCACCCTAGGTTGTTGCTGGCCAATCAACTGGGTTTTGCAGGTAATCCGATGGTGGTGCGATGTCTTACAGGTTTGCATCCTGACCGCAGTGCCAAGTGTAGTGCTGTAGAGCAGCAACTTGAGGTGGGGTGTGAAAGACGCCAGTGCCAGCCAAAGAGTGCTCTATATTATCTTCCATTGGCAAGCATATTTTCGTTGAACCAATACCCCAACGGTACGAACCAGATTGAACATAATGAGATATAACTATTATTAGATGCAATTACCATTACATACTACATATCCTTCTCGTCATTTGCAGCCAATATAACATCTATCAACTCATCCTTATTTATCCTTTGGAGTTGGTTGCGTTGCATGTCTCTGAGATCATACATCTGCTTAGCCATATTTGATGTGAGGGTAAGCAGTGAGTATAACTAGCAATCTTGAGCAAACAGGCCATAAGTAATGCCGTATTATGACGTCACTGATAAAATCCTGCGCACGCGCGAACGGAAAAGGCAGGGTCGAGAGGGGTCCAGCCTGGCTAAGTCCAAATACTCCCAAAATTCGACCGTATACCCTAAAGTTCTTGGAACACTCACATGAGTTTTGTCGTAGTAGTGTGGCCTCTAGCACGCAGTTTTGCAACACAAATGCAGCAAAATAACAGAGCTTTCAAAGGGATGAACTTGGCTGGCTGCCTCGACATACACACCGACACACACACACACACACACACACACACACACACACACACACACACACACACACACACACACACACACACACACACACACACACACACACACACACACACACACACACACACACACACACACACACACACACACACACACACCGCGCACACACTCGGTCCCGGAGATTTTTCTACTGAGAAATAATGGCGGTTACTGTCCCCCATGAGCAAGGGGATGGGTGTGTTAGGTCCCAGCTTTACCCAAAAATCATAATGAGCTCCAGGCTCGCTGCTGGAGGGTAAAACTGGGGATGGCGAGCCTGCTCGCGTAGACAAGACCGTTGGTGAATTACACACACATATTCACACACACTTCAGCATCACTCGGCAGACCAGTCGTTCTATGAATAAACACGAATAAGCTGTTAAGACTCGAAATACATATTTAGAGTGTGTCTAGAAAAGGAAAGAAGAAAAGAAAGTTGATGAAAATGAGGGGTATGAAAATAAAAATAAGTAATTAAACAAGCTAAACACAAAAAATGAAATGAAACAAAAAAGTTATTGAAAAAGTGAAAAACTAGCTCAGACCCACCCATACATAGACAGCAATAATTACTCAAAACAATTATGGCTGTACAAATTCAATTAGAACATAAAAATGTGATAACAATTGTATAATTAATGTGAGTAAGAAAATTTTAATAATGCAAAGAAAAATAAGAAACTTTGTACCTTACTATATATGAATACTACGTATACTTGTAGGTTTGGAAATATAGCCATTTGAAGAAGATTATGTCAAGAGCAAGAAGATGGCGTCGAACCAACAAATGAAGGGGTGGCGCTATACCGTATAATTTCAGTAAATAAATCCTTCAGCAGCCTCCCCCAAATACTTTGCAAGCGTGGATGATATGTTGCAATGAAGAAAACAGTGGAGTTGTGGAAGTTTTTGGTATTCAGTGTTTGTATGTGTACACTTGGTGAGGGAGAGAGAGGAAAAGAAGAGAGAGAGAGGAGAAAGGGGAGAGAGGAGAAGGGGAGGAGGGGGGGGAGAGAGAAGAGAGAGAGAGGAGAGGGGAGAATGAGCGAAGGTTGTTTTTAGGTAGCAAGGAAGAGGCAGGCGAGAGGTAAAATGGCCCTGTGATAATTCATAATGCTTATAGCCAAGGAGGAGGTGGTAGTGCTTCTCTCTCTCTCTCTCTCTCTCTCTCTCTTCTCTCTCTCTCTCCTCTCCTCCTTTTCTCTCTTTTCTCTCTCTTCCTCTCTCTTCCCCTCTCTTCTTCCCCTCTCTCTTTCTCCTCTCCTCTCTCCCCTCTCTCTCCCCCTCTCTCTCTCTCCTCATCTCTCTTCCTCCTTCTCCTCTCTCTCTCCTCTCTTCCCCTCTCCCTCTCTCTCTCTTCCTTCCATCTCTCCCTTTTCTTTCCTCTTCTCCTCTCTCTTCCCCTCTGGTTTATAATTTTATTTTGGGTATGTTTTTATATTTTTTTATTTAAAATTTTTTTTATTATTTTAAAACTATAATTAAATTTATATATATATATATATATATATATATATATATAATATAATATATATATTTATTATATATATAATCTATTTTATTATTTTAATATATATTATATATAATTATTAGGGTTTTATATATATTTAAAATATAATAATATATATATATCTATATATTATCATATATATATATTTTTATATTATATATATTTTTTAATTTTATATATATTTTTTTATTTTATAATTATTTCAATTCATTTTAATCCCGGGGATATACGCTCTTGGGGGCGCCCGCCACTCCATCGACGCCCTTTTCCCCCGGGTTTACCACGCGCGAGTTCCCATGCAGATCCTTTCCTAACCAAACAGCTCTCGACAAAAAACAAACCTTCCCCAGCAAAGAAGCTTGTGGGCCCCCCTTGCCTTCCACGCCGGTTGTTCATACAGATAACAAACCGATGGGAAGATCGTTTTTTAGGGTAGTTGCCACATGCCCATATAGCCGAAGTTGGCGCTGACGGACTATGCAGGTAAAAGGCCTCGATTCAGTCTATGGGCAATCGCTGTTTGACCGTAATAAACCCAGCGATCCCATGATCTGCGAAGACACTTATTACCAAGGCAGATTCGTCCCTCTCAAGTCAATATTTGTGTCCGTCTCCAACCATAGAGTAAGACAGGACCAAACGGATTGAAGATCCGGGCTTTGTCCTCCTGACAGGTACCCACAACGCCCAAACTCCCGTTGAGCGAGTCTAACACCGTGGGCTATGCCAATCCGCCGTAAGGCTTTTTGACGTGACCCGCCGTCATTATGGACTGCGTACCAAGGTATGTAAAACTTTCCAAGATCTCAATGTCCTCACCAACACGCATGAACAGACTGTACTGCTTCATCTTGTAAGTCTCCAAACACTGGACCTGGTCATGAGCCAGGAGACCTCAAGTCCCAAAGGCTTTGCCTCCTCGTGCAGCGCCTCGAGAGCCATCACCAGGACCTCCAGCGACCTCAGCAAAGATTACTGCATCATCAGCAAAAACAAGATCAGTGATCTGGTGTTGCCGACGGATGCTCCACAATCACTTTGATCTACAACCTTGTCCAATACCCAGTCATACAAGCGTTGAAAAGTGATGGGCAAGGACGCACCCTTGCCTCACTCCTGTATTCACAGGAAAGAAGCTGGATACACCTACCCCACACTTCACAGCACTCTCAGTCCCAGAATACCAGACCAGTTATCAAACCAATATATATATATATATAGAGGGTATATATATATATATATATATATATATATATATATATATATATATATATTATATATATTATATTATAAATATATATATATATATATATATATATATAATATATATATATATATATATATATAGATATATATATATATATTAGTATATATATATATATATAACTATATATATATATATATATTATATATATATATTTATATATATAATCATTATATATCATATTTATATTTCTATATAAATCTCCTCCTCTCTCTCTCTCTCTCTCTCTCTCTCTCTCTCTCTCTCTCTCTCTCTCTCTCTCTCTCTCTCCTCTCTCTCCTCTCTCTCTCTCTTCTCTCTCTCTCTCTCTCTCTCTCCTCTCTCCTCTCCCCTCTCTCCCTCTCCTCTCTCTCCCTCTCTCTTGTCTCTCTCTATCTCATCTATGGAATTGGGAAAATGGATAGGGTGAAAGAAAGAAAAGTGAGAAGAGAAGAACGTGAAGTGTGAGTGATCATCCGTAATTATGTCTCTGCAGCCCCTTTGATGGCATTCGTTGTCTGCTGTGAAAATCTGGGAAAAAAAAGGAGACGAGAAAAAGAAAAAAAGGACAATTATGATGAAGAAGGCAACGACGACGACGATGTATCATCTGTGTATGAAAACAATAAATCAAATGCATGCAAATCACGGAAACGTGATATAGGTTGTTTTGAAAAGAGAGAGGGGAGAGATCAAACTGGGAGTGATAAGAAGGAACAGTGAAATGTGGAGGGGGGTAGGGTGGGCTGCAAAAGTGGTCTAACGCGCAAAAAAAGTGGTCAGGGCAGGGGGGTGTAGGATGAAATTTAAGCTCCACTCTGTATATCTCTCAGCCCTCGGGTCACCTCGTCATTAACGTCATGTCCGTCCTCTTTTTATGGTTAGATTGTGTGAATTACCATATAATTCCTGTCATTTTTACAATGGGAGGACTGGGAACTGTTTATCAAGTCGGGGGCAGGTCTCTCCACCCTCTCCCATCTTTCTCTCATTCGCTCACTCCCGGTGTGGAACATAAAGGCGGCCACGTTGCTATTATCTTCCCAAGGGGGTCAATCACTGTTTTTTTTCAAACAGACGCTCCTAAATTTGGCCCTCGTGTCATCGTGATTACGGTGAATTTTAGCTTCAGGATTCAGATACCCGCTCGCCCTCCACGCCCTTTGCGTCAACACAGCTAGGCACTGATTAAATGGGGAGCCGCACCCGAGGCAACATCATCAACAAAAGGATGACAAACAAAAGTAATAACAACGATAATGATAACAGCAAAGATTGTCTTAGTGAAAATTGTTAAAGTGCAGCCAACAGTAGCAGCACATAAAGTACATCATTATTATTTGAGGTACGTAGCAACAGTTGTAGTGTTAGTATTTACAGTCAAAGCAGTAGTAGAAGTAGTAGTTGTGGTAGTACTAATATTAGTAGTACTAGTAGTCGTTATTTTTGTTGTAGTATAAGTAGTTTAAACTACCGTCCTTTAGCTTTGACTTCCTGCCTTTCTAAAGCTTTGAATCTCTGGTTAATAAGAAGATTCTTAAGCATATATCTGCACACAATCTTCTATCTAATCGTCAGTACGGTTTCCGTAAAGGGCGATCTCCTGGTAATCTTCTAGCTTTCCTAACTGAATCTTGGTCGTCCTCCTTTAGGGTTTCAGTGAAACCTTTGCTGTTGCCCTTGACATTTCAAAAGCTTTTGATAGAGATTTTCTCCGAAATCTATCAATAGTGGTGTTCCCCAGGGTTCTGATATATCACGCAAACTCTTTCTATTATTCTTTAAATGATCTTCTAAGTCTAACTCTAAGCTCTATCCAATCCTACGCTGATGATTAACCCTGCATTTCAACTAGTTTATTAGACGTCCAACTAAACAGGAACTAAGTGTTTTACGGAGAGTGCCACTGAGCTCTAACTTCTTTTTTTTTATAATTTCTGTTTGGGGGCAAAGCAAATCTTGTTTTGTTCAATGCCTCAAAAACCCATTTTCAACCTATCTACTCGACAAAACTACCACATACTATCCCCTCTTCTTCAATGACACTCAACTATCTCATTCTTCTACAAT
>JACEEZ010016551.1:62500-63946 GCA_016584305.1 Chionoecetes opilio
ATATATTACTATATATATGTATGTATATATGTATGTATAATGTTAATATAATATATGTATATATAAATGTATATAATTACGTATATATATATATATATAATTATTTTAATTTTTATATATATATATAATATATGTATATATATGTATGTATATAGTATATATATATATATTGTATATATTATATATATAATAAAATATATTATAATATATTATAATTTTTATTATATTATATATATATTATATTATATATAATAAATATATATATATATAATTTTATATATATATATATAATATATATATAAAATTTTATTAATTAAATATATATATATATTTTAATATATACAGGGTGTAACACGAGTTTCTGCAAATATTGATACAGGTGAAAGAACATGTAATTCTAAGCACAAAATAGTCTATAACCATATGCTTTTTGAAGCTTCCTTTAGACGTGAGATGATTTTAGAAAAATTAGCGCTATCAGTAATTTCACCATGGCAGGGGTTGCCGCTCGGTGACATTTTCAATGATTTAATCATAATGTTTACTAGTAATTGAGCAATATATTAACTTATAACAACACAATTGGTATTAATGGACATGTTATTACTAAATATGAAGTACATGAACAGCAGGGCTGTAATAAACAATACTGTAAAAGGCTACATGGCATCGTGTCAGGGAGGTGTAGGATGGAACACGTGACTCAGCTGATCGGCGTGAAGCCTCGCAGCCTAGTCCCTCCTTGCTCCCCCGCCCAGACGCTTTGCCACTTAGCCTTTTACAGTAATGTTTATTACAGCCCTGCTGTTCTCATGTACTGCTTATTTAGCAATAACATGTCCATTAATACCAATTGTGTTGTTATAAGATAATGTATTGCTCAATTACTAGTAAACATCATGATTAAATCATTCAAAATGTCACCGAGCATCAACCCGTGCTATGGTGAAATTACTCACCGCGCTAATTTTTCTAACTTCATCTCACGTTTAAAGGAAGCTTCAAAAAGCATATGGTATGGACTATTTTGTGCTTAGAATTACATGTTCTTTCACCTTTATCAATATTTGCAGAAACTCGTGTTACACCCGTATATATATATATATATATATATATATATATATATATATATATATAATATATATATATATAATATATATATAATTTTAAAATATATATAATATATATATATATATAATATATATATATAACATATATATAGATATATATATATATATATATATATAATTTAGACCTGTTCAGAAAACAATTTTTTCCTATTTTTTTACCCCCTGCAAGGTTTCCCCTGGGTTTTGACCTGGAAAAGCCGAAAATCAAACCATTTGAGCTTAAAATGTCGGAAAACCTTTTGTCCATTTGGACTCAAGATATTGGCCCCCACGTAGAAAAAAGGGCCCAATTTTTTGCCCTTTTTTCCGGGGGGGC
>JACEEZ010016552.1:0-16588 GCA_016584305.1 Chionoecetes opilio
CTTATTTAATTGAACACAACAGCTGGGGCTGCGAACCAGCTTATCGTCAAATTTGCTTATTTACTCTGAATAACACAAGAGCCGGGGCTGCCGGGCCCAAGGCTACCGTCCAATTTGCTTATTTAATATGAATAAACACAACAGCCGGGGCGCTACCGGACCTAAGGTTACCGTCAAATTTGCTTATTAATCTGAATAACACAACAGCTGGGACTACCGGACCTAAGCATACCGTCAAATTTGCGTATTTAATCTCAATAACACAACAGCCGGGGCTGCCGGAGCTAAAGTTTTAGCATCAAATTTGCTTATTTAATCTGAATAACACAACTGCCGGGGCTGCCGGGCCTTCACTTACCGAGAAATTTGCTTATTTAATCTAAATAAAAACAACAGCCGGGGCTACCAGACCTCAGCTTACCGTCAAATTTGCTTATTAATCTAAATAACACAACAGCCAGGGCTGCCGGACCTAAGCTTACCGTCAAATTTGCTTATTTAATCTAAATAAAAACAGCAGCCGGGTCTGCCGGGCCTAAACTTACCGTCAAATTGGGGTATTTAAAACCCTAGAACGCTAAACATGGGTACGAGGAACCGACACTAGTGAACTCATTAGTATCACGTGATGTTCTGAATGACCCATTGCGGCCATACTCGCTATAGCTTCCGTGTTTCCCCAACCTTGACAGCGGTAGGGAAAGTCGCTCCGTTCCGCGCCCTCGTTATTTACATAGAAACGTCACTAGGGTACAACGTATCCTTGTTTACAAATGCAGGGTTAAAAGCAAATAGGGTTCTACGTACCCTTGTTTATGAATACTGGAATAAGTGTGGCTATAGTAATTCATTATTTTCCCTTTCACGAAGTGATAAGCTTACAGAAAATAAACGGTGATTAACTATAGTATTCATCTTGGCTTCCAGACGTGAAAATGTGTCTCAGGAAGATATATATATATATATATATATAGAAGATATTCTGTTCACGGCTACTGGTAAAAGTAGTGAAGAAGACCTTGATGAAGTTGAATGTGAAGAAATCTATTTCAGAGGCACCGACTAATTTTCCTTGCCTCCAATAGGAACAATTTTTAATAGAGATAGTTTATTTTCCGGAACCAACATAATTTTTTTTTTTTTTTAAATCATTACCGAATTTTATGGTCGCCGTTTCCATTAAAAACTACTTCCATCAGAAGAAAAAAAACACTAAAACTTGGCCGGGAGATATTAGTCAGGGTCTCAGATAACAGGGAAGCAATTGAATAGAACATACCAAACCTAACCTTATAGGTTTTAATGAAAACTAACTAACCTAACCTTAACCACAAAGTATATCTAACCTAACCTATAGGTTTTAATGAAAACCTAATGCTAACTTTAAACCACTAAGTATATCTAACCTAACTTTATAGGTTTTAATGAAACCTAACCTAAACCTAACCACTAAGTATACCTAACCTAACCTTATAGGTTTAATGAAACGTAACCTAACCTTAATCACTAAGTATATCTAACTAACCTAACCTAACCTTAACCTTCGGTCAGCGGTTCAAGTCCACCAAGTTCGTCCTGGCGTGGTGGCGCTTTGTATAGCCAATAACCTGTTGTTGGTACTTGCAAAGTGTCTAGATAGGATCAAAGTATCTTATCGTATCTTATTCAGCAAAAAAAAAAAAAACTTAACCTTAACCATGCATAAAATTCGGTCATGAAGTTTTTATTTTATTATTCTTTTTAAATGGGTTTCCGGAAAATAAAAACTATCTCCGTTAGAAAAAGCACCTATTGTAGTCCAGAAAAAAATAGTCGGTGTCTCTGAAAACGACCGCGAAGTTCTCGTCCATTATAGCCACGTAACCTGAACCAACACCTTAACATAACCTAAATCTAACCTAACCAGAACTAAACGTAACCTAACTCAGCATTTTCATATAAAAATAAGTGTTATATATTTGGTTTCCGGAAGTAAATAACTACTGCACATTATACCGAGCCGAAAATTATAGAGAAAAAATAAGATGTAAGGCCTGTGGAGCCCGCCAACTCCTGCGGAATATTAACCCCATATTCTTACCTGTAGCAGTAAGAGCACGGTTGTAGGTCGATATATTGACTTTGCCAGCAGACTGCACAACCTGCCACCTTCTGGTAGTCCTTGACGTATCTGCCGCTATGGAAGGCAGTTCGGTCAGGTCAGGTGGTCGGCGATGTCCTGTCAGGCATTTATCTGCGTTACTCTTCGCCGATCAACTGGGCATGGAAAATTCCCCACGGAGGACATTTTTCCTTGCTGAAAAGAGTGGCCAAGGATGAAAGTCTCGTCCTGAAAACAATTATCTTTCCTCGTCGGTAGTCGAGCACCATGTAAATGTTGTGTCTTTGAACGGATCATTTTATATCGGGACATTATCTTATATATGAATCTTCATTGGTTTTTAAGAAAAATTTCATAGAAATAAACTTATTTTTCTCATATTTTTATACCTTTTGATTACTTTAGTAGTGATATTTCGGGTTTCCAAATCGAAATTACAAGTGTAGCGCTCAGCGCTTTTTCCCTTAGCCAATTTCTTAGGCGAACCCTAATTCCTCCCCTAATTGGGGACGCGTTTTTTTTTTAACTATTTCGAGTCTGGACGCAGGGTTAGGAGAATCATAAAATCTGTATAAGTGGCTGAACAATTTAGATTCTACGGCCCCTTCTGGATGGAAAATTCCCCTCGGAGGACATTTTTCCCTTGCTTAAAAAGGCTGGCCAAGGATGAAATCTCGTCCTAAAAAAAATTATCTTTCCTGGGGAGGTTTCGAACGCCATGTAATCTGCGGGCCCTGCAGGAAAACGGGGGAGAAAAAAAACAAGCAAAAAACTGAAACGGAACAAAAGTTATGAAAAAAAAATAATTAAAAAAATTGATGAAGCTCAGGCGATCCAAGGACTGAGTTCCTCTCTTCGTCCTTTTGTTTCTGACCTTGTTTTTGCCCCCTTCTTTTCTCTTCCCCGCGTCTCTCCTTCTCTTCAGTAATTGCGGGCGTTGTTCATCCCGCTCATATTCGGCACGAGACAAAGGCTCCCACGATTAAAGGTTTTGGCAGGAGGGAGTTCTCTTGAAAAACAAGAACACAAAACACAAGAAAAAAGGGAAGCTACAAGAGGGGGGGGACGTAGCCCTACACGTGGTATTCCGTTCCCTGAAATAACATCATCTCATTATCTTTTTGACAACAGACATTATCTTCATGCATTTTACTGCAACTCAAATGAAATAGCTGAGCACAAATTTGATTATGTTTTTTCCAAGCCTCTATATGTCTCATCCTTTCTAGAGATAGTTATCTGGGTGGCTGGGTGATGCTACATTTAATATGGCTAATAAGCCTTGGAGCTCTTTTCCCTCATAACCTTAAACTTAAAAACCTAAAAAAAAAACAACCAGCTATTTAACCTACCCCCTAACCTATGATCTTAAAAATAACCCAAACTTTTTTTTTTTCCGTAGGTGAAAATATCATGCAAACAGAAATTACATAAAATGGAGTTTTAAGGGGGGGCAGAGAGAGCCCATTCTGCGGACAATAGTGGAAAAACAATTTTGTTTTCTGCCAAAAATGAGTATAAGTTTAAATTAAAAACACATCAAGACTCAGAAAAACGAAGTTGATGAAAAATAGTCTATAACCCTCTCCTTTTCCACGTAGGCAGAGCAGTAGCTGCAGTATAGGCCTTGGTGTCGCGTCCACAAAAGAATGTTTCATCCCCTTTTATAATTCAGCGGTTTCGATCTTGCGGGGAGACATCCAGAAGGGGGCGGTAGAATCTAGAGTGTTCGCCCTACTTATAGATTTTTAAGATTCGCCCAAAACCCTGCCCCTAAGACTCGAGGATAGTCTAAGCCCCCAAAGTTAGGGCGAGGAATTTACCGCTTTTAGCTTGTCTTTTTTTCCCCCCCTTTCCTCCCAGGACCTGCAGGAAAGGGGAAAAATAACAAACAAGCAAAAACTGAAACGGAAGAAAAAGTTATGCAAAAAAAATAATTGAAAAATAGAAGCTCAAGTGCCCAAAAACTGGGTTTTCCTTTTCTCTCGTCTCTTTGTTTCCCTGCCCTGGCTTGCCCCTTCTTTTTTTTCACCCGCGTCTCTCCTTCTCTTCGTAATTGCGGGCGTTGTCATCCGCTTCATATTCAGGTCACGAGACAAAGGTGCACGACTTAAAGGGTTTTTGGCAGGACGGAGATCTCTTGCAGTGGCGTTGTGTGTCGCCCGCCCCACAAAGAATGCTTCATCCCTTTTAAATTCAGAGGTTCGATTTTGCGGGGAGCATCAAGAAGGTGGGCGGAGAATCTAGACGTTTTTCAGACCCATACTTAAATAGATTTTGATTGTCCTAACCCTGGGTCCTAAGACTCGAGGATAGTCTTGACGCGCCCGAAGTTGGGCGAGGATTTGGGGTTTGTCCAAAGACGTTGGCTAAGGAAGAAGCGCGAGCCTACATTTTAGCAAGTTTCGATTGGAAAACATGAATTCACTACTAGATATTATATCCCTCAGGCGGGTATATAATTTTGATGTTCCTTTTTTTTGTACCCCTTTCCTTCCCTTTACTTTTTTTACCTACCCTAAATATTTTACCTTTTTTTTTTTTTAACCCAGTAAAACACTCCCAAAAAGGTCTTTAATTCTTCGAACCGATCAGGCTATATAGACTATGCCTCAGACCTTTCCTCAGTATTCGGTGAGGAAAGGGGACGCCAACACAATTCACAATTTGCCCACGCTCGCCGGAATTCTCTTAACGGGGGTTCATTTTTTATTATTTTTTCGGAAAAAAGAGCGCAAAAAAATAATAGGAAGGATAAAAGATTCTGAGTTTTGTATATTTTTCATCATGTTACGTGTTCGAAAAATTAGACTTGGGAAGGGATGTTTTCAGTTTTTTTTTACTAGTTTTTGCTTTTCCTTCTTTTTCGGTGAATGAATTTTTTTTTTTGCAAAGGATCATGTGCTTTGCTTTTTTTTTGACCTCATTCTCTACTACTGCTATTTTTCTGTTGTATAAAATGCATTTGGTGCCACCTTTGAGTCGTCTATGGGGGACATTTTGTTATGGGCCCGGAAATTTAAAATACGTAGTATGTGTTGATAAAAAAAATATGTTACAGAAAGTTTCAGTTGGAGGTGATGTACGTGTGTCTGCCCTTGCAGCAAAACTTGTTTTCGTGTTCCTGGGCAGATACAACCTCCCTCGCAATGTTGACACGACATAATTGTGTTTTTCTTTCGCTGCTTTTCATCTTGAGAAACATAGTCGTGTTTTATGTGGCCCGTGGTTTAAATTTCCCCTTATTTGTGATAAGAATGCACACATGGACAGACACAAAATACGTTGGGGGGGTTTGCGTCACGGTGTGAACAGGAGCGGACCTTCTCATTCCAAAGCATCAGCAGTTTCCTGTATAAACCCCCCGTTCAAGAAAGAAAACCCTTTCCTTTATAAAAACGGCGGAGGGCCGGAAAATGAGAAGAGGGGGGGGACGCCAACCAGGCGCTCCCAAAACTAAGACTCTTTGAGTAGCACAGCATTCTCCTCCTTCCCCCCCCCCTCTCTCTCTCTTTTCTCTCTCCTCCTCTCCTCTCTTCTCTCCTCTCTCTCTCTCCTCCCCTCTCTTCTCTCTCTCTCTCTCTCCCTCTCTCCCCCTCTCTCTCTCTCTCTCTCTCTCTTATAAAATTTATTTTTTTTTAAAATAATAATAAATTAAAAATATATTTTTTTTAAACAATTTATTAAATTTAATTAATTTAAAAAAATTTTTTTTTTTTTTTTTAAAATATAATTTTATATAATAAAATATATATTTTATATATAATATTATTAATATATATATATATATTTTAAACTGTTACACAAAAAAAAATTTAAACAACACACAAACACCACGCACACACACACACAAAACACAAAATAACAACACAAGCACACACACATATCAAAAAATTTGGTTTTTTTTGATTCCTTCATATTTTTTTTCAAAAAAATGGAAAAAAAAACCTAATACACTTTTTCCATGACTTTCCCCACATAGAGAGAGAGAGAGAGAGAGAGAGAGAAGGAGGAGAGAGGAGAGACGGGAGAGAGAGAGGGGGAAAAAAGGGAGGAAAAAAGGGAGGGGAAGAGAAAAAAAGAGAAAAGAGAGAGAGAGAGACGAGAGAGAGGGGAAAGGGGGGGAAATGGGGGGAGGAATGAGAAAAAAAAAAAAGAGAGAAACAAAAGAGAGGGAGAAAAAAGAGAGAGAAGAGAAAAAAAAGGGGGGGGAAAAAAAAAAAAAAAAAAAGGGGGGGGGGAAAAAGTGGGGAGAAAAGTAGAAAAAAAGGGGAAACAAATTTTTTATTTGATGTAAATTCGCTTCTTTATACCTAATTTTATTAAGTTAGGGTCTTTCTCCTCTTCCTTTTCTCCTTTTTTCATGTTACTCTCTATCGCTTCTCCCTTCCCTTTTCCCTAAAAGGGAAACTTTTCACTGCAAAAAAAATTTTTTATTTTTTCTGCTTTTGCTTTGTTTTTCTTTCCAAAAAATCTTATATTTGCGTATTTGGTTTTCTTTTTTCCCCCACCCCACCCCTTTTTCCTTTCCCCCCCTCTTCTTTGCTCTCCCCTTTTCCCTCCAAAAACCCCAAACTACCTTCCCCGACTCCTCCCAAAAAAAAAAAGGGTTTATTTCATTTTCTTTTCTCTTTTTCCTTTATACTTTGGGGGAGCCCCAAAATTATTCCCTATAAACTTTTTTCCCCGTCCCTCCTGCTCTCTCTCTCTCTCTCTCTCTCTCTCTCCTCTCTTCTCTCTCTTCCCTCTCTCCTCTCTCTCCCTCTCCCCCCCTTCTCCCCTCTCCCTCTCTCTTCCCCTCCTTTCTCTCTTCTCTCCCCTCCCCCCCCCCTTTCTCCCTCTCTCTCTCCCCCTCTCTCCCCTCTCTCTCCTCTCTCTATTTTTTTTTTTTTCATGTCGAGTGTAAATTTTCATAAAATTTGAGTTACAGGGTTTCCCACCCAACCTTCAACTCTCGTGGTTACCTCGCCTCCCCTTCCCCACTTCCCTCTTTCTCTTTATCGGTTTTTTTGTATTCTGTTTTCTTTCCTTTTTATTTCTATTCCTTATTTTATTCCATTTCCTTTTTTGTTTTTTACTTGTATAATCTTTTTGGGTACCCCCCCCCCCCCCTCTCCTCTCTCCCTCTCCCCCACCCACGCCGCGGCGGAAGGGAGTGCCGCCATGGTGGCGGGAGGGCCCCCTCCCGCGGGGGTCCGGCCCCACCCTGCCCCTCCTCCCTCCAACAACATTTGGGGAGGCCCCGGTGAGGGGAGGAGTGGGGGTGGCGTCGGGCCACCCCTGAAGGGTGGAGTGTGCGTGGACCGGTGCAGAGGGGGTCGTCCCCCTCCCCCCCCTCCCCCCACATCACCCCTGCGCCGCCACCCTGCCTTCCCCCCCTTTCCCCAACCCCCGGTGATGGAAACCAACCCACTGCAGATGCCCCACTGAAGTGATAATGGCGGCCCACTTTCTGGAGTGTCCGGGGCCTTTCCGAAAGGCTTTCAATTTTGGGAAAAAATAGGTTTTAAGTCTTGTTGGAAACGAAGATCAATGCGAAAAGGGGGGAAGTGAATGTGGCGTTCCCAAGCGCAGAAAGCAGTATGCTGGGTGAAAGCCAGTGTCATGGGCAAAAGCCCCCAGTGCGGGGGCACTGAATGCGGGCTCCAACGTGGCCCTTTCTGCTCGGGTGGGGTTTAACAATATTATATGTGAAAATAGTGACTTTTTTTTGGTAATGATCCTCTGTAAGGGGTGAGGCCCGTGTGTGGAGGGTACAGAAAGTGGTGTAAGGGTGGAGAGAGAGAGCTGAAAGCAAAACAGCTCTTTCTCTGCGTCAGTGTGCGAGCGAGGAAAAACCGTTGAAAAAACAGTTACGGCAAAAATAAAAGAAAAGGAAAAACCCCACACACCCATAGTTTAGCTCAGTGCATTACTAATTAAAAATTCCTTAGAAAAAAATGTAAGGATAGTGACAGGGAAAAAAAAAAATTTTTAAGGCTTGGATTTTTAATACAGAAAAAATGACACTTTTGCCACGCTGAGGGAAAAACATTTTGACAGGTGACCGCATTTTTTTTGGAAAGATGGAAGAAAAATACCACAGTGCTCTCTTGGATGTTCGATCTTCCCCCCCAGCAGAATTGCTGAGTACACCTATGTCACACAACAAAAAACCGACATAATACTTCTGGGAGCCCCCGGGGAAAAGGGGGGAAAACCCTTAAGCTAAAATGGTTACGTAGGGCATCACCCGGGCCTCGGTTTGGGTGTAAGGGGTGTCTCCACTTATGTAAAGGACTACCGTCCGTGTTTGGAGCCCTGAAAAAAAAGGATGGTTTTGAGAGTGTCTGTGTTGAATTTCATTTTCAGGATTGGTTATAAAGTGCAAATTTGTAGTGCCCGGGAATTGCTTTGGTTGGACTGCTTTTCCCTGACCCCTTTCCCCAGGGTGTCATGACGGGGGTGGGGATTCAATGCCAGGCACAGGTCCTAAAATCAGGGGGGAAAAAACTAATTTAACGGTACACGCTTTTTCAGTTCTGAGTAATTCCCTCAAGCCCGTTTACTGGGTCCCAAGAAGAAAACGCAATACAGGGAGGGCGCTCGTTTTACGCTTGCTTATTAACCACCAGGGGGCCGGGCATTAGTAAAGTAATCAGTGATTGTGAGTATCACTTGTACGGGAAGACTACCTTTTAAACGAAAAAAGGTATACTATGACAGAAAGCGCTGTCTTTGAAAAGGGAAAGGGTTTAAACCACTTTATATCAAAAATCTCACTCTGGTATGCTAATTATCGTAAAACTGCATTGAAAAATTTTAAAACATGAATGGCTTGCGCTATTGAGACAGTTCTTTGTGATAATCAGCGTAATAGGCGCAACAAAACAAAGGTACACAAAGAAAGGGCAAAACAGATCCATACGACAAAGCGTTGCAGCCACACGCGAATGTTAGGGGGGCATAAAAAATGGGTGAATCTGGGCGAGATGCTGCTACAGGGACACACTCCTAGAGACAGTAAAAATTTTGGGGGCCCATGAGGAAGGAAAACACGGGCGAGAAATGGAAGCAATTTGAAAAAAATTTGGGTGTTTGTAAAAAACGTCCCTGAAATTGGAGGGCATTTAACAATCAGGGGGAAGAGAGCCACTTTTTGGCACACCCCACCCCCAGAGAAGGTAGAAAAAGAGCTTATAAAAAAGTGGGCATATAGGCTAGTGCTGCCAGTTTTCCCTCAGACTGTAAACGATGCGGTAGGAGAATGGGAGGTGGAGGAGAGCCTCTACCCTCACTGCCCAAAAGGGGGGGAGATGAAACGATGTGGATTTTACTCAAAAGAATGTGCGAGCCATAAAAAACGGAAAATCTACTGCTCCAGGGCTGATGGATTACCATGAAAACTTAACTGCTTGCTGATCAGACGGACCATGCGATTTTTAAACAGGTTTTGGGAAGGGAGGCGCCCAAAGCAGGGGAAGGGGGGCGATCAAACCCCTGTCCCTAAGGTCAGTGGAGGTATAGCCCGTATCATTAACAACATGCTTTCTAAAGATGGAGAGAGCCCTTTCTTGAGAGAAAGTATAGGTAGGCGATGACATCAGCGATAATTGTTTTGGTTTTTCATTAAAGGGAAGGAAAACGGTGCTGTTAAAAGGGTTTTTTACCCATGGGGCGTTTACTCCCCGCGTCTTTATAGACCAAAAAAGGCGCCTTTGAAAGGCATGGGTAAAATTATACTGAAATAAACTTGTACTAGGGGTGTGGGTGGCAGGCCCCAACGGATAGGCGATTATCCCTTTTGCAGGAAAGGCGAGAGTCCTGTTTGGGGTTTCCCTTATCTGCCCAGAAAGCATTTACTCTTGATCTCAAGGTGGGTGTATTAAGCCCATGCAAATTTAAAATATTTTTGATGAATAAAGTGGGTTCCCTTAGGCTATCTCAAAGAAAAAGTGTGATTTACGGGGACGACATCCTCCTTCAGAGTAGAGATGTACGTAATATGCAAATTGCCCTAGACAACTTCCGATTGTGACCCAAGAAGGGGGTCTCGTGTTAAATGAGGAAAAAGACAAATTTAATGTCGGCAGTTGGGGAATACACCAAACCGTCAAAAACAAAAATTTGCAAGAGTGAGATCCTATAAGAAACCCTGGAAGTATGTGGGGTATCAGCTATAGTAAAGAGGCGGAGCTGACCCACCTGGTAACGCAGTGTGGGGCGCGACCCCCAACCCATGAAAGTTTAGCCTGGGAGGGGGGAAGGGTGTCGGATTTCCCCTGTGTGAGGACCATGTACATCACACTATGGGTCTTTAATGATTTCTAGCCTGTCCCCCCTCTGCTTTGGCTCGGGAAGGTTTGGAAAAATTTGGGGAAGCTAAAAAAAACCCCATGAGGATCTCCTAAACTGCCCTAAAAATGCGATGGTAGACTGCATGGAATGGAACCAGCCTCCCTGCTCTCAAAAGACGGGTCTCCCAAAAGTTAATCGGCAGCTCCCGAAGGCATATGGGGGCCAAGGGGGGGGGCCACATTAGTTTATAGTGTCACCACGGATTTTGCTGGGCTCACAATTTTGGGAAAAACAGGGCGGAGAGGATTTTTACTAAAATAGGGCAGATATAGATAGGTAGACCGATGAAAGCTGTGAAAACCAGGGGGCGACATAAGAGGGGCCCCCCGTGGGAGAACACACAAGAAACCATAATAATATCGCCCCCTGGATAAGAAAAAGCCAATGTTCTCCCATACTTAAATACATTTTTTTGGAGGGAAAATTTCACCTTTGGCAAGCGAACAGTACACAAGGGGGTGTGACGGGTCTGTCAGGGAGAGTGGCAGGGCCGGGGGTGTGGTATTTGGTGAGGGGAGTATTATGTACATGGCGTGGTCACGGACCCCATCATGTTATAGACTGTCAGATGTATTTCCTCCCCTCAGGCTGAAAACTCCCCATACCCTTGGCCTTGGAAAGTAAGGATGGGGGTTGGGGACACATATTTTTATGTAGCAGGGGGAGCTCTGGAATCCCTAGGGTCCCCCCCTGTTTTTTGAGGGATAGGAAGAGTGTATGGGGATTTTCAGGGGATTGAAAGACAGGTTTTGATCCGTGCCCCCCATTTTTGGGGGCCTCCCCCTGTAGGGATAAATCTCAAGAAAGGGTGGATGACATCCCAAGCAGGGAACGTGCAAGGACTCAGTAGATATCCAGGGCAACTGTCATGAGACAATCAAGACCAGATTATGGCACTCAAAACGACATGACAAAACCAGGTGGAAAACAAATATGCCAACATCCCCTCATGGACCTTTTAAAAAGTTCACTGAACACACTTTCATTCGGCAAAAACAGAACTAAAGGAAAGACACAGTCTTTTACGGACTTAGGTTGGGGTCCCCCTTTTTATGGGAACTGGGGATGAACGTGCCCCGGGCTAAAAAATGTAGATTATGCCAGCAAATAGGTCCCACAATAAAAACATTACATACTGCGTGTCCATCTTTTTGGGAAAATTCAGAAATCCCGAATAGTAATGTCAGGACAAGTTATCTGGATGACAAACAACGGGCAGGTTGATGTGGCATTACGGAAAACCCCGCCTCCCCGCGTCTTATGGGGTAGGTAAGTGCAACGCAAAATAGTAGATATAGTAATATGGATAAAATCAAAAGTAATTATTGGGGGGTATTGCATATTGTGTATATGTGTATGTGTGGGTGTGGGTATATGTGGGTAGTATTTCTGTATTTTGCAGTTTGGTAATGAAAATCGGGTTTTGTTAATGTGTGTAATGTATCATGTGTGCGAACATGTGTTTGATGTATACGTTGTTATGTTTGTCTGATGTGTATGGTGTATGCAGGTTTTTTATGTTGGTATGCATATGGTATGTATGTGTGTATGTATGATTTTATGTTTTTTCTCATCTGCTCAGTGTGGTATATGTGTATTTTATGTGTATGTGTATATGTGGTATAGTATATTTTATATATTTATGTATATATATTATGATTATAGTATTTTTGGGTTTAAAACTTAATTTGGATACCCCTGAAAGATATAGGGTTAAAAAAAAATAAAATAAAGAAAAAAAACAGTATGTTAAGATGGAATTAATGGGAGGTATTTATTATTTATGTACAATTAGGACACCTTACTTTTATTAAGTTTCTTACAATTGATGCAGTTTTTTAGTAATGTACGTGTGATCAGTATGCTCGGGCGGGGACTGCCAGGCACCCCCACACGTCCTTTGGGCAAAGGATTCCCTCTCATGTTGTCTCTAAGTAGAACCTTAGACATATGTGTTGTATGTTTTTTGTCCTAATAAATGTATCAAATCAAATCAAATTCTCTCTCTCTCTCTCTCTCTCCTCTCTCTCTCTTCTCTCTCTCTCTATCTTCTCTCTCTCTTCTCTCTTCTCTCTCCTCTCTCTCTCTTTTTCTCTCTCTTCTCTCTCTCTCTCCTCTCTTCTCCTTCTCTCTCTCTCTCTCTTTTCTCTCTTCTCTCTCTCTCTTTTCTCTCTCTCACTCTCTCTCTTCCCCTCTCTCTCTCTTTTCTCTCTCCCTTTTCCTTCTCTCTTCTCTCTCTTTTCTTTTTCTTTTCTCTCCTTTCAAAAATTTTAAAAAAGGGAAAAATAATTTTAGTGTTTTCGTCCGGGCCAATACGTCCTGAAAAACAAAAGGGCGAAGTTTCAAGAAAATGCTGTTTTTCTGTACTAAGCAAAACACAGATTTTTTATTTTTTTAATTTAATTTCCCCTTTTTAGATTTTTTCACCATAGGGCAAACCTGAACAGAATAATATGAAAATTGAAATTGTGACAACGAAAAAAACAACGCTTTTCCAACAATAAATACAAGTTTCCCCTGTGCGATAATAGTATAAAAGATCTTGTAATGACACTGAGAAAAGAGCGTTAAAATTCTGTCTTTTTTTTTTTTTTTTTTTTTTTTTTTTTTACATCACAAGGAACGGGGCCCGGCAAAAAAAAAGGGGAACACAAAAACCCCTTAGTTCCCGTCCCCAAAAGAAGACAGTAAGAGATAAAATAAAACAGCGGGGTGAGCCAGTTTGGTTGGGGGGATGTCAGTTACTTTCTTTTTAAAAGATTTAAGCATAGTGTGGGAAGGGAAAAATAGAAACAGGAAGAGAGTTTTGAGTTACCAGAAAGGGATGAAAGAGTAAAAAATATGATTTTTCTCAGCATTTGGAAGATGGGGAGAATAGGGATGTGAATGAGTAGAAAGCTTGTGCAGCGAGGCCGCGGGAGGGGGAGGATGCAGTTAGCAAGTTCAGAGAGCAGTGAGCATGAAAATAAAGGTAGAAGAGGCTAGAGAAGAACTTCGGGGGTGATTTAAAAGATTTAAGACAGTAGTGAGGAAGGGTTGATGGACGAAAAGCTTTTTACTAACCCGTTTAAGAGCTGTAGATGGATCCCCCCAAACATGTGGACATACTCCATCATGGGTGGGAAAAGGGCCCCTGAAAAGAAAACAAATTTGGGGGAAGAAAAAAGGACGCAGACGCCACAGCACCTAAATTCTTAGAACTTTTTAGCCAGAGATGAGTGTGAGATTTCCCGTTCAGTTTTAGTAAAGGATAGTCCCGAATGTTTATTGTAGAGGAAGGGCAGTTGAGTGTAGAAGAAGAGGGGGTAGTTATCTGTGGTTTTGTCGGGAGAAGGGAAAAAATTGGGTTTTTTAGGCATTGAACCCAAAAACAAGGTTTTTTTTCTTTGCCCCAAAACAGATATTATACAAAGATCAGAAGTTTGGGGGGTCGGGGCATCTCGCCGTGAAACACTTGTTCCGTTAGTTGCACGTCTAATAAACACTTTTAAAAATGCAGGGGAGAATACGGTGGAGGGATAGGGGTTTGAGTTGGGGTTTTGAAAATCATTAATGAAAAATAGAAAAAGAGGGGTGAAAGGACAGAAACCCCGGGGAACACCATATTGATAATTTTGGAAGAACAAGTCCTTACGTAGCTGCAATAGAACGGTTTGAAAGGAAACTAAGATGAAGGGACAGAGAGAGGATAGAAACCGAATGAGGGAGTTTGGGGGGGGGAAAATTAAAAAATTTTTTACCCGATCTATCAAAAACTTTTATATTCAAGGGGAAAAGGAAAAGTTTCACCCAAACCCCTAAAGGGGATGACCAAGACGTTAGGAAAGCTAGAAGATCGCCAGTAGATCGCCCTTTACGGAAACCATACTGACGACAGATAGAAAAGGACAGATAGATGCTTAAGAACTTCTTATTAAATAAGATTTCAAAAAATTTAGAAAGGCAGGAAGTCAAAGTTTTAAAGGGCGGGATTTTAAAGGGTTTTGAACGGTCACCCCTTTTTGGAACAGGTTTGGGTGTAGCAAACTTCCCGCAAAAAGGAAAGGGGGAAGAATGGGGCAAAAAACGAAAAGTTTTTTACCCAGGTAAAGGGGCAAACACAGAAGCCAGTTTTGAGAACAATAGGAGGGACCCGTCAGGACCGTAAGCCTTCGAGGGGTTCTAAGCCCCGAAAGGGCAAAAAAAAACATCATTCCGAATGATCTTTAATGACAGGCATAATATAGTCAGAGGTTGGAGGAAAAAGGAGGAACAAGCCCTTCATCAACCAGAGTGGAATTTTTAGCAAAGGTTTGAGCGAAGAGTTCAGCTGTAGAAGTAGGATGTACAGCTGTGGAGCCATCTGGGTGAAGCATAGGAGGGAAAGATGAGGAAGAAAAATTGTTAGAGATGTTATTAGCTAGATGCCAGAAGTTACGAGAGGAATTTGATTCAGAAAGATGTTGACATTTTCTATGAATGAAAGAGTTTTTGGTAAGTTGAAGTAAAGATTTGGCATGATTTCGGGCAGAAATATAAAGGGCATGAGTTTCAGGAGATGGATGCTTACGGTACTATAATATATACTATAATATCGCTCTTTATATCTTTATATATATCATATTATATCGCTCTTTATGATCACAAAAGTACTAAGTATATACGCCTGAAAAAAATAATTGGGGGTGTTATTTATCATCTGAATTTTATGTGAATCGAGTATATCAAGGTATATCAAAAGCCTGGTTATAGCCTTGTGTAGTCCATGCTGGGGCCTTTCCTCGAATTCTCTCGAGGGGGTGCCTACGGTACGTAAGTCCCCATTTACGCCAGTCTATTTACACGGAGGCGCGTGGACAAGGCCGTGTGTGAATTCGCGCACAGACGGTTGAAAGGTATGGATGCCACACAAACGCCATTATTTATATTTGTTCATGGTAAAAAAGTACTAATGTGGGCTTTAGTATAAGACCTTTTCTGTTGCCGTTTCGTTACATTAATATATGTAGATAATTTTCACGCATGTTTTTAACGAAAATGGTACATATTAATCTTAGAATAAGCATTTGTCAAATGATTCACTGCACGCCACTATTCCAGATTATTTATTAGCATGAAGGGCCAGAAATATACAACTTCTCCTACACAGAGAGAACTTTCTTGATTTATATATATATATATATATATATATATATATATATATATATATAATATATATATATATATATATAATATATATATATAATCTATAATATATATATATATATATATATATATATATAATATATATATATATATATATATATATATATTATATATATATATATATATATATATATATATATATATATATATATATATATATATATAATATATATATATATATATATAATATATATATATATATATATATATTAGCCTATATATATATATATATATATATATATTATATATATATATATATATATATATAAATATGCAGGTGACGAATACCAGCAAAGTATATAAGAAACATTAATGTGAACCACAGTGTCTTGATGCCTAATGTACGACACTTTCTATCGACCACCACGTGTTCTTAATCCCAAGCACCCCCTCCCTCCCTTGGTAGCCACCCGTGCGTTTATACGTCTGCAGCGTATCTTCCTGATACATTTTTCGAAGATTACTATATACATATGATATGGCACTTGGATCCGTAACTTCTTGCAGTCATACTTCACTTGAACAACAATACTGATGTAGTACCTCATATCTATCACATTATTAATAATCTGTATAAGACATAAACAAGTATACAGATATTCATTCATATATACGAATAGTGTGATTAACATGGAAGATTAAAGTGTATGTGATATGTATGTGAGTAATTCATGATACTTGAAAGTAACTTCATTATGCGAGGGGCTCTTATGTGGAATAAACGAAAATACAATTACGAAAAAATTAATAGTCACCATGGTGTGGGAATTAAATTGATAGGATGACTTGAATGGCTACACTCCTAAATATAATTAAAACACTGGGGCTGAATTAAACTCACAACTGAAAAAGATAATTAAATTAAGGACAACTAGAAATCAACTAACTACCACTAAAAAAACATACCTGTGGTAGTGGCTGTCCAACTAATGTCACCAAAGCTAAACCTATTTGCAGATCTGCAAA
>JACEEZ010016553.1:0-17213 GCA_016584305.1 Chionoecetes opilio
AAAGGAAAAAATAATAAACATTGCGAAACATGATGTTAAAAGAAATATTAATAAATATTACGATATGGTTTAGTTTACCATTAAGTTTCATATAGGTTGATTTCTTTGAGCAAAATTTATGGCCATAGAAAACCAGCAACCAACCAATCCCCAAATCACCAATAAAAATTAAACCGTGTGACGTCACTTTAGCTCACTTTATGGCACTGGATGGAGATTACATGTATGTGGTATGATGAAAACATATAAGTTATCAACATGGGATCATTTGGAGGTGTTTGTACGTGTGTCTGCCTCTTTCACCAACACATCTTTGTTATTGTATTGCTCGAACAGACACAAACCCTCCTTGTTGATGTTGACATGGACATAATGGTGTTGTTCCTTGCTGCTTGCATTCTTAAAGAAATCGTCCAGACCATTTCATCATTCCTGATTTAATGCAATCAAGCATAGCCATTAACGAGTATATAAACAATACGTCGTCACTTTTTGTATCCAGTCAGCCGTTTATAAATACCGCAATCAAAATCTGCAAATTTCCCCGAGTTTTCAAAACGCTCTAAAGGGTTTTTGCAGACGCTCAGGCTCAGGCTCGGTGACGTAGCATCAGGGAGGCTCATCTTCCCGCGCTGATCAGAGAGACACGTAAACACAGAGATAAATACAGGGTGTAACACGAGTTTATGCAAATGTTGATACAGGAGATAGACCGAATTATTCTAAGAACAAAATGCTCTATACCCATATGCTTTCTGAAGCTTCCTTTACGTGACAATGGAAGTGAGAAAGAATTCCCGCGGCCGTCATGTAACTTAGGCTAGCGGGAGGCAGGAGGATGAGATGTGCACTCGCGCGTATGCCCCCCGGTGAAATTAAAATTATTTAATCATAATTTCTACTAGTTATGGACAATTACAGTATCTTTAAGTTTTAACTACACAATCGATTTTAAATAAACGGCTGTTATTTACCAAATAAGCATACATGAGAACAGCAGGGCTGTCATAAGCAATAATGTAAAGGCTACTTGACATTATGTCGGCGAGGGAAGGAGGCAAGGTGGGTAGGGATGGGTGCCGTGCGAGGCTACATCAGCTGTTGTCCCTCCTTCTCCCGCCCAGATTAGTGCAGTGTTTAGTTTGAGAGAGTGAACTCTGCGGACAATGCCGTACTCCTACAGTAACGTGGAGTATTGCGGATATGGTGTTTATCTACGGGTTCTGCAATGGAAGTGCAAATGCTGCCGTACAGGAATACAGAAAAAAGATACCCTAACAGAAAATGTCCCAATGTTCAAAACATTTTACAGGGTATTTCAACACCTCGTGACAAAGGATTTTTCCCCGGGAATGGGTGCAACAGCTGAAAGGATAGGGGAACAGGGAAAGGTGAGGCAGATTCTTATGCAGCGGAAACAGCCCAGACATAAGCACAAAAAAGAATTTCCCTCCGACTTGGAGTTTCTCACATGAAAGCATGGGGGGCTGAGAAAAGAAGGTCTTCATCCATATCATCTGCACAAGGTTCACATCTTCGGGATGGAATTCAGTGAGGCGATTGGATTTTTGTAAATCGCTACAAAAAAATTTTCCCAGCTGTGGAAATATATTTTGTTCACCGATGAGCCACATTTACCCGTGCCGGAATGCATAATGCTCATAATGAACATTGGTGATCAAAGGAGAATCCCACAAGATGGTAGAAAGTAATTTCCAGCAAAGATTTTCTATTAATGTCTGGTGTGGAAATGTTGGTGAGCACTTGATTGGCCCACAATCTTTCAAGATCGCATTAACGGGGATATTTATGCTAACTTTTGATAGATCACCTCCCTCACTCCTAGATGTTCCCCTGGGCACACGGCGCGACTAGTATTTCAGCATGACGGGGCACCACCACACTTCAGTAAGCAAGTGAGGCAGCATTTTGCCCAAAACATTTCCTGACGGTGGATAGGCCGGGAGGCCACACCCTGGCCTGCCAGATCACCAGACCTAACACCACTGGATTTTTATCTCTGGGGAGACATGAAATCACATGTATACAATAAGAAAAGTGACAACAAGCAAGAACTTCTGGAGAGAATAAATGCAGCTTCACAGCACATCAAGAACAAGCCAGAAATTCTAAGAAAAAGTGTTCATTCCATACTCAGCGAGGGGCAACTGTGTATTGAAGCTGATGGTGGCCACTTTTAACACTTGCTGTGATCATCACAACATTAAGGTAAGTCATGATGACAAGAGACAGTACGTAAGAGTAAGTAGATCGAGCTGCCGGGAGATTACTGACATTCAGCTGTAGACGTTGCCACGTAGCATTTTACAGTATTAGTGTGTCAAATTTCAGCTATGCTGTCTTCATGTAATGCTTATCAGTAAATTTTAAAGAATCTTTGTCTCGTTATAAGATACTGTAATGCTCCCTAATTTGTAACAATCATAATTAAACTAATGTTCATAATTTCAGGATGACCTCGATCCGTAAATAATCCCCATATCCAGAACCCATATCCAGAATAATACTCCACATTACCGTAAGCGTACAAACTCTACAGCTTATTTCTCTCAAATTGATACTAAATAAATCATGATTTTAACTCTCTAAACTAAACACTGTCGCTAATCTGGGCGGGAGAAGGAGGGACACAGCTGATGTAGCCTCGCACGGGCACCCATCCCTACCCACCTTGCCTCTTCCTCGCCGACATAATGCCAAGTAGCCCTTTACATTATTGCTTATGACAGCCCTGCTGTTCTCATGTACTGCTTATTTGGTAAATAACAAGCCGTTTATTAATATCGATTGTGTAGTTAAAACTTATAAGATACTGTAATTGTCCATAACTAGTAGAAATTATGATTAAATAATTCAATAAATTTTCCCGGGGGGGGGGGGCATACGCGCGAGTGCACATCTCATACCTCCTGCCAAGATAAAGAGACAGATAAAAAAAGATAAAAAGACACCTGTTAATCCACCTCGTACTCGGGCTCAAACATATAGGATCCCTGACAATCTGAGGTTAGTTTTCCTCATAGTATACGCGACCAGCGTCATTTCTTTCGGTGTCAGATGAGCATCGTACTCTAAATCTGTCACGCGACAGATTCACTGTTGACACCGAAGTACAATCGCTCATCATAACATTTGCCGACAGGTGCCAGACAGAGTGTCTGCGGGCGTCCCCGTTCTGACGTCATCAATAACAGTCGTAGCCCTGTTGGCGGGAAAGATTTTTTTTTCGCGCGCTTTTTACAAAAGTCGTGTTTTTACGGAAATAAGGCCTGGAAATCAATTATTTTTGGTGGATTAGGTGTTTTGAATGTACATTCAACATAATTCGGCAAAAAAAAATGGGTCTGGACAACTACTTTAAAATACTTGAAAAAATGTTGTTTTTCAGAATAAAATTGATACCTAAGTTCCATGAAAAAACATATTTTTAGCTATTAATTATGTAAAATATAGTTGTAGCAAATATCAAAAACTATTTAGCTACAGATATAAAGAAATATACTTCAATTTGTAGAGAAAAAAAAACTCTTCACTGATAACTAGCTAAACTCATTGTAAACACTACATTTTATGGGTTTATAGCAATATGATAAGTAAAACTACTTGTATATATACAATGACGCTACAGTTTACAAGAAACTATGACAAACGCTTGCAATATACCGTTATATCACAATAAATAACCTCTTACTCTTCTATTTATTAGCTTAATGTAATGTAAGCTACTTATAGGTGCAAATTATTCTTAAAAGAGGATTTTATACTTCAAGTTGTAGAAAAAGAGCTATATATCACCGATAACTTGCTAATATCATTGAAAACACTACATTTTATGGGTTTATAGCAATATAATAAGATAAGATTTTCATCCTATCTAGACACTTTGCAAGTACCAACTACAAGGTTATTGACTATACAAAGCGCCTCCACGTCAACACGAACTAGGCGGACTCGAAACCGATTGACCGAATGCACAGGGACGCTGCACATTGCGAGGTCACGTCTCTACCAACCTTGCCACCCTGACGGGCTAGCAATATAATAAGTAAAACTACTTGTATATATACAATAACGCTACAGTTTACAAGAAACTATGAAAAACGCTTGCAATATACCGTTATATCACAAAAAATAACCTCCTACGCTTCTATTTATTGGCTTAATGTAATGTAAGCTACTTATAGGTGCAAATATTCTAAAAAAAGGATTGTATACTTCAATTTGTAGGAAAATAGCTATATTTCACCGATAACTAGATCAATCATTAAAGGGAACACATTTTGAGAGTATAAAACATTATCATAAGGTAAATTCCCGCTATTTATGATATAACACTACAATTTACATGAAACTATGAAAATAACTTGTAATATACAATAGTATCTCAATATAGAACCTTAAACTCCGTTTATAAGCTTAAAATAGTCTAAAATAGCATTTTCTAACGAAAACAACTATAATACCACATTTTGAATTTCTCTATCACAAAAGGGGCTGAAAAATGTCAATTTTCGTCATTTTCTAGCATTTTGAATTTCTCTGTCAAAAAAAAGGCTGAATAATGTCATTTTCGACATTTTTTAACCCTTCAAAAATACATTAAAACACTTGAAAAAAACATTGTTTTTATGATTAAAATTGGTACATAAATTTCATGAAAAATATATATTTTAAGCACATAATATTGTAAAATACAGTTGTGTAAAAGTGCTGAATAATGTCAAATTTTGACATTTTTTAGGCTTTCAAAAATACATTAAAATACTTGAAAAAACGTTGTTTTTAAGATTAAAATTGATACCTATATTTCATGAAAAATACATATAATTAGCTCACAACATTGTAAAGTATAGTTGTGTAAAAGTGCTGAATAATGTCAAATTTTGACATTTTTTAGCTTATCAAAAATACATTAAAATACTTGAAAAAATGTTGTTTTAAGATTAGAATTGATACCTAAATTTCATGAAAAATACATATTTATAGCTATTAATTTTGTAAAATATAGTTGTAACAAATATCAAAAGCTATTTAGCTACAGATATAAAGAAACATACTTCAATTTGTAGAAAAAACAACTCTTCACTGATAACTAGCTAAAATCATTGAAAACACTACATTTTATAGGTTTATAGCAATAACATTTAGCAAGCAAAACTACTTGTATATATACAATAAAGCTACAGTTTACAAGAAACTATGAAAAACGCTTTCAATATACCGCTATATCAAAATAAATAACCTCTTACTCTTCTATTTATTAGCTTAATGTAATGTAAGCTACTTATAGGTGCAAATTATTCTAAAAAAGGGATTGTATACTTCAATTTGTAAGAAAACAGCTATATATCACCGATAACTAGCTAAATCATTGAAAAGAACACATTTTGAGGGTAATAAAGCATTATCATAAGTTAAATTCCTTCTATTAATGATATAACACAACAATTAACAAAAATTATGAAAAACACGTGTAATATACATTTGTATCACAATATAGTCTCAAACTCCTATTATAAGCTTACAGTAGTTTAAAATAGCAATTTCTAACGAAAACAACTATGATCCGACATTTTGAATTTCCCTATCAAAAAAAGGGTTGATAATGTCAATTTTCGACATATTTTATCCCTTCAAAAATACATTAAAACACTTGAAAAAACGTTGTTTTTAAGATTAAAATTGATACATAATTTCATGAAAAATACATATCTTAAGCTCATAATATGGTAAAATATAGTTGAGTAAAAGTGCTGAATCATGTCAAATTTCGACATTTTTTAGGTTTTCAAAAATATATTAAAATACTTGAAAAATATTGTTTTTAAGATTAAAATTGATACCTAAATTTCATGAAAAATACATATTTTAGCTCATAACATTGTAAAATATAGTTGTGTAAAAGTGCTGAATAATGTCAAATTTCAACATTTTTTAGCATTTCAAAAATACATTAAAATACTTGACATTTGTTTTTAAGATTAAAATTGATATCTAAATTTCATGAAAAATACATAATTTTAGCTATTAATTTTGTAATATATAGTTGTTGCAAATATCAAAACCTATTTAGCTACAGATATAAAGAAATATACTTCAATTTGTAAAAAATACAACTCTTCACTGATAACTAGCTAAAATCATTGAAAACACTACATTTTATGGGTTTATAGCAATATGATAAGTAAAACTACTTGTATATATATACAATAACGCTACAATTTACAAGAAACTATGAAAAACGCTTGCAATATACCGTTATATCACAATAAATAACCTCTTACACCTCTATTTATTAGGTTAGTGTAATGTAAGCTAGGTGCAAATTATTCTAAAAAGAGGATTTTATACTTCAATTTGTAGGAAAACAGCTATATATCACCGATAACAAGTTAATATCATTGAAAACACTACATTTTATGGGTTTTAGCAATATGATAAGTGAAACTACTTGCATATAATAACAATACATACAGTTTACAAGAAACTTTGAAAAACGCTTGCAATACACCGATATATCACAAAAAATAACCTCTTACTCTTCTATTTATTGGCTTAATGTAAGCTACTTATAGGTGCAAATTATTCTAAAAAAAGGATTGTATACTTCAATTTGTTGGAAAATAGCTATATTTCACCGATAATTAGCTAAAATCATTGAAAAGAACACATTTTGAGGGTATAAAGCATTATCATAAGGTAAATTCCCGCTATTTATGATATAACACTACAATTTACAAGAAACTATGAAAAACATTTGTAATATACAATAGTATCACAATATAGAACCTGAAACTCCTTTTATAAGCTTACAGTAGTTTAAAATAACATTTCTCACGAAAACACTATAATACCACATTTTGAATTTCTCTATCAAAAAAAAGGCTGAATAATGTCAAATTTTTGACATTTTTTTAGCATTTCGAATTTCTCTATCAAAAAAAGGGCTGAAAATGTCAATTTTCGACCATTTTTTAGCCCTTCAAAAATACATTTAAACAACTTGAAAAAAACGTTGTTTTTAAGATTAAACATTGATACATAAATTTCATGAAAAATACATATTTTTAGCTCATAACATTGTAAAAATATAGTTGTGTAAAAGTGCTGAATAATGTCAAATTTCGACATTTTTTAGCATTCAAAAATATATTAAAATACTTGAAAAAACATTGTTTTAAGATTAAAATTGATATCTAAATTTCACGAACAATACATATTTTTAGCTATTAATTTTGTAAAATATAGTTGTAGCAAATATCAAAAGCTATTTAGCTTCAGATATAAAGAAATATACTTCAATTTGTAGAAAAAAACAACTCTTCACTGATAACTAGCTAAAATCATTGAAAACACTACATTTTATGGGTTTATAGCAATATGATAAGTAAAACTACTTGTATGTATACAATAACACTACAGTTTACAAGAAACTATGACAAACGCTTGCAATACCCCGTTATATCACAATAAATAAACTCTTATTCTTCTATTTATTATAGTCCGGCCGCTAAGGACCAGATTTCAAGAGGATGGGGACATGCCGGATAAAAGCACCAAATTTTGTTCAGGCATTCTACAGGGTCCTAGCTATGATTTTGAGAGGGGAGACAAACGATCCAATTACTCAGAAGCCTCTATGAACCATTTTTGTGATAACGGCTAATTTTCACTTAGAAAAATCTTGATGAAATCAAGATTCGCCTTTAATGGCAAAAGAAATATTCCGTATATGCAATACATCCACTAGTTTGTTATTTTTTTTCATCCTTCTTATACTTCAAGATCACACTTTTCAAATTTACCAGGACAACCGTTCTATTACAATGGAATTTTAGGCTTACATGTATGACCATGAATTACTTACGTACATGTACTTAGTTAAGGATGCAACAATGTCTGCTAACTGTTTTGTTTTGTGTGTTGCAGATTTTGAAGAGCCCCAGTCCTCATCTGTGATGGATTGGTCAGCGTGTGCAGTCTGCCAGAAGAAAACCTCTGAGCCACTTCGCTGTCCCTTAAATGCACATGCAGCGGACAAGTCGGCGCCAGCTGTCTATGGATCTTTCCTGGAGAAAGTGACTCAGTTCAGAGAACTCAACGCTCTGCCAGTGCCTCTTGCATTTGGTGCTGCCACAGACGTGGATGAGTGATCAGGAATCATGCACAGTGGCACAAATCATGTCACGACAATTCAACACACAGAAACTGGCAAGGGCGAAGAAGCGAGGGAGAGATAGCACTCCTGCTCCAGAAGACCGATGCCGTCGTCCACGCAAATGTTTCGACAAGACCAGCTGCATATTTTGCACCAAAGAAGATGGACTCCTGCATGAGTTCAAAACCCTAGGGGCAGATGACAATGTTAGGTCAATGGCCCGAGATCTGTTTGGATTCAGATTTGTTGACCAGGATTGAAGGTGTCGGTGACCTCATTGCACTGGAGGCCAAGTACCATCTTGCTTGCTTGGTTGGATTGCGGAATCGTCACCGGTCCCTGATCAGGAACAGGGAAAACCTACAGGATGTCAGTAAACCAGACAAGAAAGCCCGAGCAAGAGCATTTGCTGAGCTGGTCACTTACATAGAGAATGAAGTGGAAGAAGGCACATTGCTCTTCAAGTTTGCTTCCCTACGGCATCTCTACGAAAGTCGTCTTGCTGACTTTGGCATCAGGAGTGAAGTCAACAAAGTTCGCTTTAAAGAGCAAATCCTGAAGCACTTTCCATATTCACAAGAGCAAAGTGATGGAAAAAATGTGCTACTTTGTCTTTGAAAAGGCATGCAACAAATGCTGAACAGGCCATGGAGACTGACTATGAAGGAGATGCACTAATTTTGGCAAAAGCTGCCAGGATTGTGCGAGAGGACATCTTTCGTCCTGTGGTTTCAACTTCAGTGGCTCCTTTCCCCCTGACTGCCAGAAGAAACTCTGTTCCAGCCAACCTCAAGAGTATGGTGACCATGCTGATGAAAGGAGCTGACTTGAAAGATCAGGACTGCACAGATTCCCAGGCCTGTCTCACTGCCTCACAGATCATACTCTTCAACTGCAAAAAGAGAGCCAGAAGATGACTTCAGATGACTTCAGAAGATGTCACAGATGCCTTCAACTTCATCGTAGAACATCCACATGCACAAATCACCGTGGATTGCCAGGAGTTCCAGATGCTGGAACGTTTCACAGTCGTTATATATGACAAGACCAGCCCTCTGGTGTCGGTGAATGAAGCAAGAAAGGAACTGTTCTGCCAGAAAAACAGAACGATGGAGAACATTCCCCCAACTCAACAGGCCCTGCTGCAGCACACCAAGCGTGCAGTGTACCAGGCTGGCATCTGGACAACCTGTCACCAGGCCCAACAACAGACACCAACTGCTGAAGGCTGCGGTTGGACACTGGATGCAGAAACAAAGTCCTGGGTTCCTGTCTGGAGCTCGCAGCCTGCGGCAGCAAAGGCTGTAAGTGAACTTGTGAAGTGTGCCTGCAAAAGTGCTGCAGGTTGTGGCGGGAGATGTTCATGCAAGAAAGCCAGCTGGAAATGCACCGAACTGTGCAGCTGCAATGTGAGAAGTAGACACATAATTACAATTATGAATCATACCTGCATTGTGATACTGGTGCTTAACAAAGACATGGCATTCCTGCAGCTGTACAGGAAGAACATGATTGTTGTATAATGAGCTTAATGAATACTTATTTTTCATAATGCACCGTCAGTAGATTAACCACTGTCATTTTTGAATTGCAAGGAGTATGTTTTAATTCGTGTTCTGCTAATAAACTACATGGCATTTCGCGATGTCCGCAGGGGAGTTTAAAGTCGAATAAATATTGAATTTATGTTTTTTTGACAGCCATATTGGAATATTTTGTTCTGGAGTTATTAAATAATAATAATAAGATAACTTGCATCCAATAAACATTATCCTTATGACTATTCTTTTAAAAAACCCATTTACCCTAATTTCCACATGCGGAAATGTCAAAATAATAAAGAAGCGTTCCTTATAGCCATCTGAGTGATGGGATCATTTGTCTCCCCTCTCAAAATCATAGCTAGGAGCCTGTAGAGTGCCTGAAAAAATTTTGGTGCTTTTATCCGGCATGTCCCCATCATTTCACTAAGCTGCCGGACTATTAGCTTAATGTAATGTAAGCTACTTATAGGTGCAAATTATTCTAAAAAGAGGATTTTATACTTCAAGTTGTAGGAAAACAGCTATATATCACCGATAACTTGCTAATATCATTGAAAACACAATATTTTAATGGTTTATAGCAATATAATAAGTAAAACTACTTGTATATATACAATAACGCTACAGTTTACAAGAAACTATGAAAAACGCTTGCAATATACCGTTATATCACAAAAAATAACCTCCTACTCTTCTATTTATTGGCTTAATGTAATGTAAGCTACTTATAGGTACAAATTATTCTAAAAAAAGGATTGTATACTTCAATTTGTAGGAAAATAGCTATATTTCACCGACAACTAGCTAAAATCATTAAAGGGAACACATTTTGAGAGTATAAAACATTATCATAAGGTAAATTCCCGCTATTTATGATATAACACTACAATTTACATGAAACTATGAAAAAAACTTGTAATATACAATAGTATCACAATATAGAACCTTAAACTCCTTCTATAAGCTTACAATAGTCTAAAATAGCATTTTCTAACGAAAACAAATATAATACCACATTTTGAATTTCTCTATCAAAAAAAGGGCTGAATAATGTCAATTTTCGACATTTTCTAGCATTTTGAATTTCTCTATCAAAAAAAGGGCTGAATAATGTCAATTTTCGACATTTTTTAGCCTTTCATAAATACATTAAAACACTTGAAAAAAACATTGTTTTTTAGATTAAAATTGATACATAAATTTCATGAAAAATATATATTTTAAGCACATAATATTGTAGAATATAGTTGTGTAAAAGTGCTGAATAATATCAAATTTCGACATTTTTTAGGCTTTCAAAAATACATTAAAATACTTGAAAAAACGTTGTTTTTAAGATTAAAATTGATACCTAAATTTCATGAAAAATACATTGTACATGAAAAATACATGATTTAGCTCATAACATTGTAAAATATAGTTGTGTAAAAGTGCTGAATAATGTCAAATTTCGAAATTTTTTATCCCTTCAAAAATACATTAATATACTTCAAAAACCATTGTTTTTAAGATTAAAATTGATATCTAAATTTCATGAAAAATACATATTTTTAGCTATTAATTTTGTAAAATATAGTTGTAGCAAATATCAAAAGCTATTTAACTACTGATATAAAGAAATATACTTCAATTTGTAGAAAAAAAAAACTCTTCACTGATAACTAGCTAAACTCATTGAAAACACTACATGTTATGGGTTATAGCAATATGATAAGTAAAACTACTTGTATATATACAAGAACGCTACAGTTTACAAGAAACTATGACAAACGCTTGCAATATACCGTTTATAACACAATAAATAACCTCTTATTCTTCTATTTATTAGCTTATGTAATGTAAGCTACTTATAGGTGCACATATTATTCTAAAAGAGGATTTTATACTTCAAGTTGTAGGAAAACAGCTATATATCACCGATAACTTGCTAATATCATTGAAAACACTACATTATATGGGTTTATATAGCAATATAATAAGTAAAACTACTTGTATTATATTACAATAACGCTACAGTTTACAAGAAACTATGAAAAACGCTTGCAATATACCGTTATATCACAAATAATAACCTCCTACTCTTCTATTTAATAGCTTAATGTAATGTAAGCTATTTATAGGTGCAAAGTATTCTAAAAAAAGGATTGTATACTTCAATTTGTAGGAAAATAGCTATATTTCACGATAACTAGCTAAAATCATTGAAGGGAACACATTTGAGGGTATAAAACATTATCATAAGGTAAATTCCCGCTATTTATGATATAACACTACAATTTACATGAAACTATGAAAAAACTTATATATACAATTGTATCACAATATAGAACCTTAAACTCCTTTTATAAGCTTACAATAGTCTAAAATAGCATTTCTAACGAAAACAAATATAATACCACATTTTGAATTTCTCTATCAAAAAGGGCTGAATAATGTCAATTTTCGACTTTTGCTAGCATTTTGAATTTCTCTATCAAAAAAAGGGCTGAATAATGTCAATTTTCGACTTTTTTTAGCCTTTCAAAAATACATTAAAACACTTGAAAAAAATATTGTTTTTTAAGATTAAAATTGATACATAAATTTCATGAATAATATATATTTTAAGCACATAATATTGTAAAATATAGTTTGTGTAAAAGTGCTGAATAATGTCAAATTTCGACTTTTTTTTAGGCTTTTCAAAAATACATTAAAATACTTGAAAAAACGTTGTTTTTAAGATTAAAATTGATACCTAAATTTCATGAAAAAATACATATATTTAGCTCATAACATTGTAAAATATAGTTGTGTAAAAGTGCTGAATAATGTCAAATTTCGACATTTTTTAGCTTTTCAAAAATACATTAAAATACTTGAAAAAATGTTGTTTTAAGATTAGAATTGATACCTAAATTTCATGAAAAATACATATTTTAGCTATTAATTTTGTAAAATATAGTTTGTAACAAAATATCAAAAAGCTATTTAGCTACATATATAAAGAAATACACTTCAATTTGTAGAAAAAAAAACAACTCTTCACTGATAACTAGCTAAAATCATTGAAAACACTACATTTCATAGGTTATAGCAATAGCAATTAGCAAGTAAAACTACTTGTATATATACAATAACGCTACAGTTTACAAGAAAACTATGAAAAACGCTTTCAATATACCGCTATATCACAATAAAATAACCTCTTACTCTTCTATGTATTAGCTTAATGTAATGTAAGCTACTTATAGGTGCAAATTATTCTAAAAAAGGATTGTATACTTCAATTTGTAGGAAAACAAGCTATATATCACCGATAACGAGCTAAAATCATTGAAAAAGAACACATTTTGAGGGTATAAAGCATTATCATAAGTTAATTCCTTCTATTAAGGGTATAACACAACAATTAACAAAAACTATGAAAAACACGTGTAATATACAATTGTATCACAATATAGAGTCTCAAACTCCTATTATAAGCTTACAGTAGTTTAAAAAAAGCAATTTCTAACGAAAACAACTATGATCCGACATTTTGAATTTCCCTATCAAAAAAAAGGGTTGAATATGTCAATTTTTGACATTTTTTAGCCCTTCAAAAATACATTAAAACACTTGAAATAACGTGTGTTTTTAAGATTAAAATTGATACATAAATTTCATGAAAAATAAATATCATAAGCTCATAATATAGTAAAATATAATTGTTTAAAAGTGCTGAAACATGTCAATTTTGACATTTTTTAGGCTTTCAAAAATACATTAAAATACTTGAAAAACGTTGTTTTTTAAGATTAAAATTGATACCTAAATTTCATGAAAAATACATATATTAGCTCATAACATTGTAAAATATAGTTGTGTAAAAAGTACTGAATAATATCAAATTTCGACATTTCTTAGCCTTTCAAAAATACATTAAAATACTTGACATTGGGTTTTTTGGATTAAAATTGATATCTAAATTTCATGAAAAATACATAATTTTAGCTATTAATTTGTAAAATATAATCAATCAATCATTGGGGGCATACGCCTGGGGGCGCGTCACCTCGCCCACCCTACGACGCCACTCCCGGGGGTCACCACGCGCGAGTTCCCATGCTGGCTCCTTTCCCATACCAAGCAGCTCTCGACAAGAAACATCAACTTGCCCCAGCCACGAGCCTTGTGGGCGCCCCCTTGGCCTCTTCCACGCCGGATTGTCTCTTACAGATACAACCCGATGGGAAGGATCGGTTTCAGGGTAGCGTGCCACATGCCCATATAGCCGAAGTTGGCGCTGACGGACTCTGCAGGTAATAGGCCTCGATTCAGTCTCACGGTGCAATCGCTGATTTGACACGTAATCATCCAGCGATACCCATGATTCTACGAAGACACTTATTACCAAAAGCATTGATTCGTCTCTTCAAGTCACTATTTAGTGTCCATGTCTCACAACCATAGAGTAAGACAGGGATCACAAGCGACTTGAAGATCCGGATCTTTGTCCTTCTGCACAGGTACCGACAACGACAAATACTCCCTCTGAGCGAGTCCATAACACCGTGGGCTATGCCAGTTCGCCGTAAGACTTCTTGACGTGACCCGCCGTCATTATGGACTGCGCTACCAAGGTATGTAAACTTTCCAAGATCTCAATGTCCTCGCCACACGCATGAACAGACTGTACTGTTTCATCTAGTAATTCTCCAAACACCTGGACCTTGGTCTTGAGCCAGGAGACCTCAAGTCCCAAAGGCTTTGCCTCCTCGTGCAGCGCCTCGAGAGCCATCACCAGGACCTCCAGCGACTCAGCAAAGATTACTGCATCATCGGCAAAAACAAGATCAGTGATCTTGGTGTGCCGACGGATGTTCCACAATCACTTTGATCTACAACCTTGTCCAATACCCAGTCCATACAAGCGTTGAAAAGTGATGGGGCAAAGACGCACCCTTGCCTCATTCCTGTATTCGCAGGAAAGAAGCTGGATACACCTGCCCCACACTTCACAGCACTCTCAGTCCCAGAATACAAACCAGTTATCAAACCAATAGTCCTTGCAGGAATCCCTCGAAGTCGCAGAAGATCCCAGAGTGACTGACGATGCACTGAGTCAAACGCCTTCTTGAGATCAAACATAGGCTGCAAGCATCCCCTGTCAAAACTCACGTCGGGTTCCACCAGGACACGAAGATAAAATTTGTAGATGTAAAATATAGTTGTTGCAAATATCAAAGCTATTTAGCTACAGATATAAAGAAATATACTTCAATTTGTAGAAAAAAACAACTCTTCACTGATAACTAGCTAAAAATCATTGAAAACACTACATTTTATGGGTTTATAGCAATATGATAAGTAAAACTACTTGTATATATACAATAACGCTACAGTTTACAAGAAACTATGAAAAACGCTTGCAAATACCGTTATATCACAATAAATAACCTCTTACTCTTCTATTAATAGCTTAATGTAATGTAAGCTATTATAGGTTGCAAATTATTCTAAAAAGAGGATTTTATACTTCAATTTGTAGGAAAACAGCTAATATTCACCGATAACTAGCTAATATCATTGAAAACACTACATTTCATGGGTTTTATAGCAATATGATAAGTAAAACTACTTGTATATATACAATAACGCTACAGTTTACAAGAATCTACGAAAAACGCTTGCAATATACCGTTATATCACAATAAATAACCTATTACTCATCTATTTTATTAGCTTAATGTAATGTAAGCTACTTATAGTGCAAATTATTCTAAAAAAAGGATTGTATACTTCAATTTGTAGGAAATCAGCTATATATCACTGATAAATAGCTAAAATCATTAAAAGAACACATTTTAAGGGTATAAAGCATTATCATAAGGAAAATTCCTACTATTAATGATATACACTACAATTAACAAGAAACTATGAAAAACATAATAATATACAATTTTATCACAATATAGAGTCTCAAACTCCTATTATAATCTTACAGTAGTTTGAAATAGCAATTTCTAACGAAAACAACTATAATACCACATTTTAAATTTCTCTATCAAAAATGGGCTGAATAATATCAATTTTCGACATTTTTTAGCCCTTTCAAAAATACATTAAAAACATTGAAAAAACGTTGCTTTTAAGAATAAAATTGATACATAAATTTCATGCAAATACATATTTTAAGCTCATAATATTGTAAAATATAGTTGTGTAAACGTGCTGCATAATGTGAAATTTCTACATTTTTTAGGCTTTCAAAAATACATTAAAATACTTGAAAAAACGTGGTTTTTAGGAATAAAATTGATACCTAAATTTCATGAAAATACATATTTTTAGCTATTAATTTTGCAAAATATATATGTAGCAAATATCAAAAAATATTTAGCTATTGATATAAATAAAAAATATTGAATCTTTGAAAACACTACATTTTATGGGTTTACTAGCCGCAAAGCCGCCCCCCGGGGCGGATTTTTTGGCTAGCTCCTGCGGGGGGCTATTGGTGGGCCTTCGGCCCACCACCTGTGTTTGGTGGGCCAAAGGCCCACCAAAGATGGACTCTCCAGATAGCCCCTTCTAACTTTCCTGAAATCATGGATGTAGAAATGTTTTGTATTCTCCCCACCCATTCACTCACCCATTACCCATCACCCCCCCCACCCATTCACTCACCCATTACCCATCACCCCCCACCCATTCACTCCCCATTACCCATCACCACACCACCATTCACTCACCCATTACCCATCATCACACACCCATTCAATCACCCATTACCCTCACCACACACCCCTTCACTCACCCATTACCCATCACCCCCCACCCATTCACTCACCCATTACCCATCACCCCCACCCATTCACTCACCCATTACCCATCACCACACACCCCTTCACTCACCCATTACCCATCACCCCCCACCCATTACCCATCACCCCCCCCCATTCACTCACCCATTACCCATCAACCCCCCACCCATTCACTCACCCATTACCCATCACCCCCCACCCATTCAATCACCCATTACCCATCACCACACACCCCATTCACTCACCCATTTACCCATCACCCCCACCCATTCACTCACCCATTACCCATCACCCCCCACCCATTCCTCACCCATTACCCATCACCACACACCCATTCACTCACCCATTACCCATCACCCCCCCACCCATTCACTCACCCATTACCCATCACCACACAAACCCCTTCACTCACCCATTACCCATCACCCCCCACCCATTCACTCACCCATTACCCCTCAACACACACCCATTCACTCACCCATTTTCCCATCACCCCCCACCCATTCACTCACCCATTACCCCATCACCACACACCCATTCACTCACCCATTACCATCCCCCCCACCCTTACCCATCACCCACACCCTTCACTCACCCATTCCCATCACCCCCCCCCATTTCACTCAAACCCCTTACCCTCACCACACACCCATTCACTCACCCATTACCCCTCACCCCCACCTATTCCCTCACCCATCAACA
>JACEEZ010016555.1:0-26860 GCA_016584305.1 Chionoecetes opilio
TTTGGGAAATTTTTTGACCCAAAATACTTTTTAGGTAAACTTAAAAAATTTCCTTATTTTTAAATTTTTCTTTATTTTAAATATTTTATTTTTTGTTTGTTTTTTTTTTTCTTTTAAATTCCTTAAAGTAATCGTCCAGCCCTTTTCCCAATTTCCATTTGTTTTATTAGGTATAGCCATTTTCGAGTGTATCAACAATATGTTTCACTTCTTCATCCAGTCAGCCGTTTTTGAATAAACCGCAATCAAAATCTGTAAATTCCCCGAGCTTCGAAAAAGGTCATGGGCCTGGCAGACGATGCCCACGGCTCGGTTACGTACAAAAGGGGGGCCCTCTTCCCCTGGGTGCTGTGTGTTGTGTGTTAGTATGTTTGTGTGTGTTGTATAGTGTTTTTTGTGTTTTGTGTAGTGTGTTTTGGTGTGTGTGTGTGTGTGTGTTGGTGGTGTGTGTGCGTAGTAGTGTTTGTGTGTGTTTTGGCGTGGTTAGTGTTTGGGGGTGTGTTGTGCTAAGTATGTGTTGTGTGTGGAGTAGTTTGGTGGGGGTGATGTGTTTTTTGTGGTGTATGTTTGTGTTTTTGGGAGTAGTGTTTTGTTTTGGGGTAGTAGGTTTGTGTGGTTGTGTGTTTTGGTTGTGTAGCATTGGGGTGTGTGTGTGTGTGTTTTGTGTGGTGTGTGGGTGTGGGTAGTGTTTGTGTTGTGTGTAGTAAAGTTTGTGTGTGTTGTGTGTGTAGTAGTGTTTGGGGTGTGTGTGTGGGGGTTTTGGGGTGTATAGTGTTTTTTGTGTGTGCGAGTAGTGTTTGTGTGTGTGGTGTTGTATATGTTTTTTGGTGTTGTAGTAATGTTTGTGTGTGTGTGTAGTGTGTTTGTGTTTTTGTGTTTTGCGTAGTAGTGTTTGTGTTGTGTGTTGGTGTGTGTGTGGTGTGTGGTGTGGTGCCGTAGTATGTGTGTGTGTGTGTGCTAGAGTGTGTGTGGTGTTGAGTAGTGCTTGTGTGTGTGTATAGTGTTTGTGTGTTTTATATTTTTTGTGTGTGTAGTGGGTTTTTGGGATAGTGTTTTGGTGTGTGGGGTGTGTGTGTGTGTGTGTAGTATTTTGTTGTTTTGGTGGGGGGGGGGGCCATGGGGCCCAGGGCCCCCCCCTTTGTAAAAAATTTAAAAAATATATTTATTAAAAATAGATAAAAAATTATATAATAATTTTCACAGCCCACTATATTACAGTGGTCTTAGAAATATTATATTATATTATATATATATAATTTTATATATATATATAATATATTATATATATATTTTATAATATTTTTTTTTTTTTTTTTTTTTTTTTTTTTTTTTTTTTTTTTTCCCCCCCCCTTTCAATTTTTTGGTACGCCACTGTCTATGCACATGTTATTTTTGGGGGTTTCAATCGCCATTTAACAAGATTCCCAAAACCCTATAAAAATCGACTAAAAGGCAGCTTGGAACACTTTACAGTTAAAAAGAAAGAATATCATTTTTTTTTACTGATAAAATAAAACTTAAGTGCGTGACACATCTTCTCTGGGGCGGGGAGCTTAAAGGCGTATTTGTTGAACCATGGGCGGAAAAAGGGGCTGCCAAAATAATATAATGCTTCCGCACTCACATTTACATATCGCGTGCATGGCTTCCCTGTTTGCATCATTCCTTTTACCCAAAATTTTTAGTTTTGCTCCGTTTTTTCATCTATGTGACGTAAAAAAATTATTCAAAAATCAAATTTTTATGCATCATATTTCCTTACTTGGGGAAAAGACACAGTATCATCCATGGGGGACGAGTACATGCAACCGGGCCAGGAAGCCCCATGTCACATTTTTTGCTTGATTAATCTAATTAAATCATTACAAATATTATAAACAAAAAACATATGTGGGAGATCCGGCACGCCTACAGTAGCTGAGAAAAATTGCCGACCAATAACAGAGTGGAAAAAGCCGCGGTCAACGACATTTTCCGGCAAATTCCCCGGGCAAGCAATGCCGGTTAAAAACGGGCAAAAATTCCCCGATTTTGAGTGAAGACCAACATGTTGTCTTTCGGTTAAAAAATTCCCAAAATTCCTCCCCAACGGATTTATTTGACTTCTTTAAATGCACCTCTAATTAAATATACAAAGCTAAAAAAACACCTAATAGGGCAAGAAGTTAAAAACAAATTGTGAAGTCTTGTACCTTTTTTTTAAACTTTTTTAAAGGATATAAAACGCAAAAAGGGGATTTATGATTTAGGAATGGTTTTCCCCTATTTTTTTTTTGGCTGTCGCCATTTGGGGGATAGTGTACTGGACCGTTTTTATTTATGCTCATGACGGCCCCCATAACATATGAGCCCATTCCAAAACATTACCCCCCTTTTTGTAAAACCATTTTCCCCCTTTTACCCCTTTTTTTCCAAAGACGCTCCTTCAGAGAGGGCTTGGCCCCCCCGTTTAAAAACGTTACAAAAATTGGCGTTAAAACTGGCTAGCTCTATGAAAGTCCGTTGCCAAATTTATGGGCAAGAAATTCCCTTTGGGTAAATATTGCGGTTGAATATGCCGAAAAAGTGCTCGTGTTCCGCGGCTTTAATAAGCTTACATAGCAGCAAAACCAACAGCAGGGTAGCCCCGCACCCTTACGCTTTAAAAAAACCCCAAAACAAAACATCGCGTGGAAACCTTATCATACGCCTGAAAAAGTCGACAAAAAGTAACTATAGCTTGAAAATTTTTTTTCTTCTTTCCCCTCACAAAGCAAAACCAAAAATCCAATATCCAAGGCATCCTTCCCCGCCTGGCTGCCTGCTTGTTCATGGGAAAGGGGGGAAAACCCCTCGTTCAAACTACTACTCAGCACCATTCATAGAGTTTAGCAAAACTGTTGTGACATTGATTCCTCATATTGGATATACTGAAAGAGTGTCATCCCGAACTCCGATGGGGAGAGTTATACCTGGTCTGTTACTTGAAAGTATTAATTTATTATATTTTTTTATTGGTTACAACTTTTAAATTTAGAATTGAAAACTAGTCTTTGGGGCTTCACTATTGATTATAGTGTGAAAACTTCTCGCTGCGGAGAGTAATAAATGGGATGAATTTAAGGGGGAAGGGGGAGGAGTTTAGGTTTAAGGGGAAAAGGGGATGATTTTAAAGGGGGGGGGCTGCCCCCAGCTCAAAGGGGTAGTTCTCGTTTACTCCCCGAGACGTGAATAGATATATAAAGATTATCTGGTAGTCGTGGTTGAATTTGAATACACCGAGTAAGGGGACTCTTTTGGAAGTGGGGGAAGTATTATCCAACACGCGGAAATAGTCCCGGGGGTTTTTTAAATAAACAAAAGAACTTATTTAAACTCTCCTATTTTTTCACCATAAAAACATATTTCTTTTTTGGATCTTAGACACATACATAAACTTAATTTAAAAGGGCAAGCTTCTTTGAGCATAACCTCCTCACAGAATCATTCTTAAAACTACCACCTATTCCTATCAACTGAGCACTTAGGTTACAGGAATATATATTGGAAGGAAAATGTGAGAGGAATGATTTTGGTGTGGGGGATTCACTGTCCATGTGGCCGGGAGAGGAAGGAGCGGACACTCCCGTCGAACCTCTCTCTCTCGGGGATGAAATGAACTCCCGTCTGGGGTTCCCAAAGCCCGCGGCAGAAAAGGGAAATTGTTTGAATACTCTGGATTTGGGCCCTCAAATGAATAGCTTATAATCCCGAAATAACTAATTAAATAATGAAACTCGTGTACCTAAAAAAGGGGCTGCCATAATACAGTCCGTTACTTTGATATAGAAAAATTTAAAATATTTTAAAATCTAATTCCGAGGAGGGGGGGATTTTTTTTATTTCAAAGGCCAAACCGTCTTTTGGAGCGAGAGGGTAGGGAAGTTTGTATAGAAATTTGGTAGACTTAAATTTTACGAAAAATTTTACTAAAAAAATCCATTTATGAACGTGATCTGTCACTATGGGACTTTTTTTGAAAGACTTAAAAATCTGGGGTTTTTCCCTTGATGTATAGCGGGTGGGGGAAAGATGAAAATTTTTTACCATTAGTTATCACTGATCGCAAAATAATATTCACGAATTTTGACTCGCCCCGGGAAATTTCGGGGGGGGAGGAAGGAAGGAGGGAAAGGAAGAAAGAAAGGGCGGGGGGAAGGAAGGAAGATAAAAAAAAATGGCGCTAGAAGGAAGGACGTGACTCACCCGAGAAACAAAAAATTTGAACTGCTTAGGGGACATAACTCGGGAATTAATAAATAATTTCATCCATCTCTCCTGAATAACGGGCATTACACACGTCTATTCCCCGGGGAAAATTAAATTCTTATAAAAATTACTACTCCGGATCGTTGTTCCTTTTTAAAGCTGCGTCAAGAGGAAGTGTTAGGGGACAAATTTTAAAAAGTAAATTTTTAATGGAAATTCTTCGTTCTTTGAAAACGGGTGTCTGCTTGTGTTTTAGATTACACAAAATTTTCATAAAAGGGAAGTATCCCAACACCACTACCGGGGGGTTTGACGTTTTTTTGGTCAATCCTACTCAGCCCCTACTTTTTCGTCGAAAGGTTCGCCCCATGGGTGTCCCCGGCTACTCTCAGGTTAGAAAACGGAGCCTTACGAGTCCTAAAATGCCCCCCCAACCGCGTGGTTGACGTGAAAGTGAAAAGCGTACTACTATCCAAATTTTTAAAAACTCCTCCCCCCGACCAGCTGGCCCGTAAAAACCAGACACCCCGATTCAACCCTGAGAATTCCAGACCAAATTGTTTTCACTAGTCGACCTACACCCCCCTTGACTCAGTAATTTACACTAAACTTTTCGTTTAATCTTCCCCTGAATACCCCACAAGTCGTTTGATTGAATTTTAATTAAAAATACTTGAAACTCACCGAACCAGACTGAGTCTTTTAATGAAATTCAAGAGACGGGTTCCCAATCAACCTTTTACGGGATATATTAAGAACATACTGACCCCCAATTTGTTTTAAAATCCGGGAAAAATGTTTTACATTTAACATTTTTCGAATTGATTTCCCCAAGATAATAACCGGGTGCACTACAACTACCTACCCCAGAGTAGTATTAACCTTTCAGGTCCACAAAAAAAATTATCAATGTTCTGTTCAAATAATTTCTTCCTGATTTTCTAAATTTAACTAATGCTAACAAACCTGACTGAACACTCCCGTTAGTCTTCTAGGAGGTTCCGTGGGTCGGGTTTTGAAGTTTGAGAGTGCGGAAGCAGTTTTCGTCGAGCTCCTTGCTATCGACGCAGCAAACTCGTGGGCCCCTGGTCAGCCGGGGGATGGATAGTATGGCGCGGTATGGCCGCTCCCTTAGGGACGGGAAACCAGAAGGTAACCATTTTCTTGTCTGGAAACCCTGGATTTGGAAACAAGAGCGTACCCTTTGCCTGAGCGGTTCCCTTTTTGGAGGGGGCGTCCAGAGTCGTTCACCGGCGATGATGACATTTTCTTACGCGGGGGTTATTAGCGAATCATACGACGTCGGTGGTAGGCTGAGAGAGATCCAGGACTTCCCCCCCGACGCGGCTTCACTCCTTTCTTCGAATTTGGGGTGTCGAGGCGTGTGGGTGGCGGTAGATGCGGGTACGGACAGCGGCTACGGCGGCTGGCTGTAAAGACGGCGGAGTTGAGGCGAGCGTGGCGTCGACCCCGGGGGGCAGGCTGTAGGAATTTGGGCTGTGGGGCGGTGAAGGGGGGCCCGGGTGTGAAGGGGGGGCGGAGCTGAGGCGCGGGGCATGCGGCCTGGGAAGGGTAAAGGCGGGCGGGTGCGGTGCCGGCTGGCTGTGTCGGCTCGTTCTTCCCGCTCACGCCACATGGTCTGGTTCAGCGTGTAGGGTGTTTGGTTTATAGGGGGGAAAAATTAATGAGTTACTATAATGTCGATTTCTTATGAAAATTTTCCGAAAAATTTTATTCTTGCTATTTTTTTTCCCAGGTGGGTTCTGTGCTGTTATTTTTTTGGGGAAATAAATACCCCCGCTTTTGTCACCATGTGTTGCCGAAAACCCCAGGGTGTTTAAAAACCCGGTCCATGTTACTTGAATGATATTAATTATTTTGATTTTTTTTTGATTTCAACTTGAATTAGAAATTTAAAACTAGCTTTGATTCCTATGTATTATAGTGGAACCTTCTCGCTGGGAGAGTAAAGAAATGGGGTGAAATTTAAGGGGGAAAGGGGGAGGGTTTTTGGTAAGGGGAAAAGGGGATGAGTTAAAGGGGGAAATGCTGCCACCAGCTCAAGCGAGGATTCTTGGTTTACTCCCCGAGCACGGATAGATTATATTTGATTATCTTGGTAGTCGTGGTTGAACTTAGAATTACCCGAGTAAGGCTGACTCTTTGGAAGGTGGGGGAATATTTTTCCCAACACGCGGGAAAAGTCCCTGGGTTTTTTTTATAAAACCAAAATATATTTGAAATCATCCTATTTATTCCCATGAAAAAATTTTTCTGTTGAGATCTTAACTCATAAACCTTTAATTTTGGACGGGGAAGCTTTTTTAAGCATAACCCCCCTCAAGAATCTTCTTAGAACTACCACCCATGTCCGATCAACTGCACTATAGGTATACATGGAATATTATATAGGAGAGAAATGTGAGAGGAATGAGTTGGTGTGGGGGATTCCCTGTACCCTTTGGGCCCGGAGAGGAAGGAGCGACCTCCGTCGAAAACCCTCTCTCTGCGGGAGGTTTAAGTAGACTCCGTCTGGGGTTACCAAGAGCCCGCGGCAGAAAAGGGGAATTGTTTGAATCTCGGACTTTTGGGCCCTAAAAATACTTATAATCCCAAAAAACTATTAAAAAATGAAACTCGTGTACCTAAAAAGGGGTGCCTATAATACAGTCCTGTTACTTTGAAAGAAGAATTTTAAAAGGTTTTTTTTTAAACTAATATCCGAGGAGGGTGTGATTTCTTTTTTATTTTAAAGGTCCGAAAACCCTCTTTTGGACGAGAGGGTATGGGGTTTTTTATAGAAATTTTTGGAGACTTAATTTAGCGAATAAATTTTCTAACATCCATTTTGAACGTGATCGTCACTATGGGGGCTATTTTTAAAACATTTAAAAATCTAGGGGTGTTCCTTGATGTATAGCAGGGTGAGGGGAAGATGAAAGTTTTGAATCCAATTTCACGATCGCGAAAAAAGTATTCCACGAAGTTGACTCGCAAACCGGAATTCGGGGGGGGGAGGGGAAGAAGGACGGAAGGGAAAAAAGAAATGGGGGGGTAGGGAAAGGGAAAGGGAAAATAAAAAAAAATGGCGCTAAAGGAAGGACCCTGCTCACCCGAAAACTAAAAGATTTGGAAATGCTTACGGGACATAAATCGGGGAATTATATTAATAAATTTCATCCTATTTTCCTAATAACGGGCATTACAGAGAAAACCTCGCTTATTTTTAATTTAAAAACTGTAAATAGTTTAGCCGTGACCCCGACGATGGTACGCACGGCCAGAAAAAAAAATTTTTAAAAAAATTGCTAAAGTTGACCATGCAGTGGGAAAAACTTTAAAAATCCCGCGGTATGGCACGGGACACAGGGGTGCCCTCTAAATTTTTTTTTTTCCCCTCCAGCAGGCATTTTCCCCACGTTTCCCTATGCCCTCCCCAAAAAAAGAAAAAAAGAAAAAAAATTTTTTTATTTAAATAAAATATATATATATATATATTTAAAATATATATATATATTATATAAACATTTTTTTTTTAAAAGTAGTGTAAATTATTGCAACAATAGTTTTTTTTAATAAAATTTTCATTAAAATTTGTATATGTAAAAATAATAAAAAATAATAATAAAAATAATAAAAATAATAATGATAAAAAAAAATAAAATATGCACCTGAAATGAATAAAAAAATAATAATAATAATAGTAATAGGGAATCCTTGAAAATTTAAAATGTACAAAAAATAAAACACTGCACTATAAATCACTACACCCTGCCGCGTTCAAAAAACAGTACGTACCTTTGGGACTGATCGGGGCACAAAGCACTCAACCTTGCCCCTCCAAAACAAAAAACCCACTGCCGCTGGCGTTTCGACTTTTCAAGCGCCAAAATCACATTTCTGGGGTGGCCCCTTGGGCTTGTACCGAGAGTCAAGGCGGTAAAATATATTTAAAGAAGTTAATTTAAAAGTAGAGGGGTATATGTAAGTTTCTCTTACCGCACATGTAAACATGTGTACCGCACATTAAACAGTGCGGTAAGGAAAATTTGCTGGCGGGTTTTGGCAGCGACCTTGAGATGGCGGGAGGTCAAGCAAAAGCCACCCGCTACCCTAACCCCTGCATTATTTTTCACTGAAATCACTTATTTCCGCATATGTAATACCTAATAATCTAATGTAAAAAAAAAAATCCCCTACTATTGTCATTTTCCCCCCACTTTTACTTTAAAAATCCATTTTCCCCCAGGTATCCCCTACCCCCCTATTGGGGAAAACCTCTACCGTAGAGGATTTTCCCCCACGATGGCAGCCCTTTGGGGCCCACACGCCTTGGACATTTCAGCCCCTTCCCTCTCCATATTCCTGAGGGTTATTGGCCGTTTAAAACCGGGAAAATATACTCACTGTACAAAGTTCAAAGTTAGGTACCCAACCGGGGGGGTTTTATATTTTTTCAAAATAAACTTTAAAATCTTCATCATAGGAGGTGAAACCACGTTGAAGCAACGGCTCGGCCCACCTCACCACGCCAATTTACTGCCCGCCTAACAGGGCCCCGTCATTTTCCCTTTTAAAAGCATCCCACCATCAATCGGATCACTCAGGGGCACGATTTCGGGACTTACTTTACGGGCACACCGTATATCGTATTAAAAACCCCCCACTTCCGCGTCGGGCCCACTTCCAAGGGGGGCTGACTACACTGTACAATGCTTCATAAATTGATCAGGTCTAGGGTGCAAAATTTTTTACGGGATTTTTTTCTCATTATTTTTAAAAGTTTGTCTAATAAAGGGGCAGCGTGACCCCCTAACCGGAGGCACGAGTAACAAGACTTTCTAATTTAAAATACGATTGCTTTGAATCAAAAAAAGGGGGCGCAGGGTCTGGGGGTAACGTCATCTTGATTACATTAAGCAAACTTGTTCAACCCCATTAGAAGATTATACAAGAATCTAGTTAATACCCACACTCTGCCTTACGATATGTTAAAAATTTTACAGTACAATTTTTCATTACAACATAATTATTCCAATTAAAAATCTTTCATCAAACAAAAAACCAAGTGAGCATTGCATTATCGTTTGGGGTGAACCGGACGGGAAAATTCGGAAAGAAAACTGATCCCAAACCCCGGGGAACAGGGAAATGCACACATTGGTGCCGAAAAGAGCATTTTAAACGCCCCAACAACCACTCATCATTATTATAGTGGATGGGCTTGACTTTTTTTGTATATTACTTAACAAAACATATTAAAAAAATGGAGAGTCGAAGGTGGTACAACAAAAACCCCAAAACCACACCCAGAACCACTTCGCTTAAAAAAATTGTCGTAACGAGACTCCAAATTTTGAACCCCACATCGAGACACCGCTTGATCAAAACACATGTCCGCCCCGGGCGGATTACAGCTAACACTAACATATGATGCAAAAACCCGGAAATGAGACGGGAAAAGACGTTTACTTTCATACAACTTATTATACCAATTTAAAGCAAAATATTAAACCCAAAAGATTTCTCCAATTTATTTTTACCCTTTAACATTCCATTGAACCCTGAGGGGTTTTGGGGCGTTTTAAAAAGATAAAGGGGTTTGAATTCCATCTATCAATGACCCTCCGTTTCTATACATTTTTCCTTCTTTCCCGTCTGGGCGTATAGTGCATCCTTGGTTCTAGGCCCCTTTTTCTGTCGTCTCTGCTGTCGTAGCCACTTCCATTCTTCTCTGCCCGCTGGATGAACATCCTTTTTTAACATAGATCTTCCCGAATACACCTTTCTTCCCTTCCCCCTGCGAGTTTTCCCCAAAAAACCGTCTTTGGCGCCTTGGGGGCAACGGTGCCCAAAATCGGGCGAGTCGAGTACTGCCGGGGTCGGACCCCCGCCTCCGGGGGGGAGCAAATCTCGGTGTAGGGGCCTTATCCCCCATGTGGAAAAGGGCCCAGTAGGGGGGAACGGAGGGTTCCTGCTGAGGGGCCCCTTTCAACCTCGCACTCCCGCAGGAGGGACAAGCCAGTCCTCGTGCCGCGCGCCAGCAACACAACACCCCCTCTTTTTTTCAAACATCTCTCTGAGGGGCTCAAGCTAGCCCGTGGTCCCCCCTGCTGGGGCCCGATAAAAAAAAATTAAGTAATGGGGGGGGCGGTGCGGAGTGGTAAGCTCTCGACTGGCGTTCCCCCCGGTGCCCCATTTCGTCCCGAAGAAACCAAAACTTTTCTCCCGTCGATGGCCAAAGAACACTCAAATGCCCTCCCCCATCAATCTACCTTCGATTGCGATTGCATTGGGGGACCGGGGGGCGGCAGACCCTAACACAGGGTCACTATAAAAATCCTCCTGCCCCCACCAGGGGCGAGGCCCAACCTCACAGCCCCCCAATGAATCCAGAGCCTACAAAAAAAAAAAAAAAATGTATGGAGTAGTCTCACTGTTTTTTTTGGGGGGATCCACTCATCCTCCCGCGGCCTCGCTGCACAAGACTTTTCTCTTCTCATCCCTATCCTGTCCATCTTCTTTAAAGCAAAGTTAATCATACTTACACTTTCTTCCTTTCACTGGTAAATCGGGGTCTTCCTTTTCTATATTTTCACCTTCCTACACTGAAATCTTTTTTAAAATAGGAGCGACGACACCTCCCGAACTAAAATGGCCCCTCCCCCTTTTTATAACTTCTGTCTTCTTTATAGGGCTGCCACTAGCGGGGCTTTTTGTTTCCTTTTTGTTGCCCTTGGCCAGATCTTTTTTTTTTTAAAAAAAAAAAAAAAAAAACCCCAGACCCTAAACTCGGGAAAAATTTTCCCCCAAACACTGCCATTCACGAAAACAGCTAATCATAACTCCCCTAAAAACAGACACCCACACAAAACATCTATACATGTTTGCAAACTAGGTTGTGATAAAAAGGGGGGGCCAGATCTCGTTTTTTCAGCGTCCCCCTTTTTTAAATGTTTGTAAAATGTCCCCCTTTTTTCGTGCTACTAATTGGCCCCCCTTTTAATGGAATACTGATTCTTATTCAACTTTCTATTTTTTCCAGCTTGTAAAATTTTATGTACGCGTGGTTACCTTACTTTTTGTTTTCCCCTTGGGCCGTCATCATCATTTCATTCAAAAAAAAAAAAAAAAAAAAAAAAAAAATCTTGATTTTTCTAGACTAGAATAGAGACTAGATTTAAGCCCTTTTTTTTCTAGACCGAAAGAGACTAAAAATTTGGGACTTTTTTTTCTAGACTCGAATAGAGACTGGGATATTTAGACTGTTTTTTTAGACTAAAATAAAACTAGATTTCGGGAACTTTTTTCTAGACCAAATTTGGCCCTAGTTTATTTAGACTTTTTTTCTAGACTAAATTGATACAAAGATATTCAACTGTTTTCTAGACTAAAAATGGGGATACTAGATATTCAACTGTTTTTCTAGCCTAAATAGAAACTGATTTTTTTAACTTTTTTCCCTAGACTAAAAATAGAGACTAGATATTCAGACTTTTTTCTAGACTAAATAGATACTAAAAATTTCAGACTGTTTTCTAACTAAAAAAGAGACTGATATTTGACTGTTTTTCTAGCCCTAATGAAAACTAGATATTCGACTGTTTTCTAGACTCGAATAAGCTTAGTATTCAACTTTTTTCCCTAGACTAGAATAGATACTAGATTTTTTCAGATTATTATATTATATATTTATATATAATATATATATATATATATATATATAATAAAATATATATATATATAGATAATATTTATATAAAATTTGTCTCGTTTTTTAGTTTAAAAAGGGAATCTGGTCCCATTATGCAAGCGGTATGTCTTTAAGGGCCCCCTTTTTTTTTCCCCCCCTTTTTGGGGAAAGGGAATTTTTTTTTCCCCCCCCGGAAGGGCCGGGCCTTTCCCCGGGGGGGGGCCCCCCCCCCATTAAAAAACCGGGGGGGGGGGGGAAAGGGGGGGTTTTTTTTTTTTTTTTTTTTTTGGGGGGGTATTGGGGGATAATTTAAAATATTTATAAAAATTTTTTAAAAAAAAAATTAAAAAAATTTTTTTAAAAAAAATTTTTTTTTTAAATTTTTTTTGGGTTTTTTTTTTTTTTTTGGATAAAAAAATTTTTTTTTTAAATTTTTTTTTTTGAAAAACCCCCTTTTAAAAAAAAAAAAAATTTTTTTTAAAATTTTTAAAAAAGGAAAAATTTTAAAAAATTTTTTTAAAAAAAAAAAATTTTTTAAAAAAAATTTTTTTATTATATATATATAAAAATTTTTAAAGGGGGGTTATATATTATAAAAATATATTATATATTATAAAATTTTTTTTTAAAAAAAAAAAATAAAATATTAAAAATTTTTTTAAAAAAAAAAATTTTTTTTTTCTAAAAGGGAAAAAAATTTTTTTTTAAAAAACCCTTTTTTTTTTATTTAATTTTGGGGTTTTTTCCCAAAAAAAAATTTTTTATTTGTTTTTAAAAAATTTAAAAAAAATTTTTTTTTTTAAAAAAAAAAAAATTTTTTTTTTTTATAACAATTTTATAATATTCCAAATTGAAATCAGTTTTTTTTTAACTTTTGGGGGGAAACCCTTTTTTATAACCCCCAAAACACTGGTAAAAAAATTATTAATTTTTTCATCCCAAAATTTATTTTTGTTTTTTTAAAAGGGTTATAAAATATATATATTTTAATATATAACCCTACAAAAACCACAACTTTAAGGGGTATAAAAAACCGACCTTCCCCCAATCCCCTTTTCCCCTGGGGGCCCCCCTTACCATTGTCTTGGGGGTTTTCCCATGGATTTGGGGTTGGCCCTTGCCACAACGCCGGGAAATGAAGACCCCGTGCAGCTCCCGGGGGCAGGGTTGGACACATTCTGAACACTGCCCCCTCCTGAACAAGCAATAGCACATTCAGCCTTGGGCATTAAAACAGAAACCTTTTCCCGGTCAGACTTTTTTAAAGACTACAGTTTTGCATAATGTGCCCAATTCTTTTAAGCTAAAGCGAGACATTATAAAATATATTATATAATAAAATATATAAAGGGGTTATATATATATATATTAAAATTAATATATATATATTATATATATATATAAAATAAAATAATAGCCCTGAATATCTAGTACTTTTTCTAGTCTAAAAAACCAGCCCTGAATATTAGTCTCTTTTCTAGTCTAGAAAACAGCCCTGAATTTTCTAGTCTCTTTTCTAGTCTAGAAACAGCCCAAAATATCTAGTCTCTATTCTAGTCTAGAAAAGTCTGAATTCTAGTATCTTTCTAGCCCTAAAAAACAGCCCTGAATATTTTAGTCCTCTATTCTAGCCCTAAAAAACAGTTTTAAATATCTATTTCTATTCTGCCCTAAAAAACAGTCTGAATACCCAGTATCTTTTCTAGTCTAAAACATTCTGAAATCTATTTATCTTTTTCTAGTCTGAAAACATTCTAAATATCTACCCCTCTATTCGAGTCAAAAAAACAGTCTGAATATCTAGTACTATTCTAGCCCTAGAAAACAGTCTAAATATCTAGTCTCTATTCGAGTCTAAAAAACAGTCCAAAATTTATCTATTTCCCCCTATTCGAGTCTAGAAAACAGTCTTAATCTAGTCCTATTCTAGTCTAAAAAGTCAAGATTTTTTTTTTTTTTTTTTTTTTTAATAATGAAATGACTGAGACGGGAAAAAGGGCAAAACCCAAAAAGAAAGGGTTTAAGCCACGCGTACATCATAACGTTAAAAGCTGGTAAAATTAAATTTTGAATAAGATATCAGTTTTCCCATTAAAAGGGGGGCCAATTGTACACAAAAAGCGGACTTTTACTAACTTTTTAAAAAAGCGGACGCTAAAAAAACGAAAACTCTGGTCCCCTTTTATCAAAACCCCTATTTTGGGCAACACATGTATAGGATGTTTTGTGTGGGTGTCTGTTTGTTGAGGGAAAATGATAGTTTGTTTCGTGAATGGCATGTTTGGGGGAAAATCTTTACCGATGTTTGGGGGTCGGGGGTTTTTTTTTTTTTTTTTTCCCAAAACAAAGACCCGGGCCAAGGGCAACAAAAAAGGGGAAAACAAAAAGCCCGCTTGGGTTGGGCCCAGTCCCTAAAAAGGAAACAGAAAGTTTTATAAAAAGGGGGGGGGGGCCCAAATTTTATTTTGGGGAGGTGTCTTGTCGCCCTATTTTAAAAAAGATTTCAGTCGTGGGGAAGGTGGAAATAAGAAACAGGAATTTTTCCCCGAGTTTTACCAGTAAAAGGAAGAAAGTGTTAAAGATACTGATTAACTTTCCCTTTAAAGAAGATGGGACGGGATGGGGATGAAAAATTAAAAGCTTGGGGCAGCGGGGCCGCGGGGGGGTATGAGTGGATCCCCCCCAAAACCCTGTGAGACATACTCCTACTTTTTTTTTTTTTTTTTGTAGGCTCTGGAGGTTCACTTGGGGGCTGTAAAGGGTTTTGGTCCCCCCGTGGGGCGCGGAGGATTTTTTATATTTCCCCCTGTGATTAGAGGCCTCCCCCCCCTGTGTCCTCCAATCCAAACGCAATCGAAGGTAGAGTTTATGGGGAGGGCATTTTTAGTTTCTTAGGGCCCCTCGAAAGGTGCAGAAAAGTTTTGGTTTTCCTTCGGGATCGAACTCGGTTTTACCGGAACGCCAGTCGGGGGACGCCCTTTCCCTCCGCTACCCCCCTCCCCCCTTCTTAATTTTTTTTTATCGGGCCTGCAGCCCGGGGGGGAAACCCCGGGCCCAAACTTGAGCCGTCATAGAGTGCTTTGAAAAAAAGAGGAGAGTGTTCGTGTTGCTGGGGCGCGGCACGAGGACTGGTTTTTCCCCTCCTGAAAGAGGAGTGCGAGGTTGAAAGGGCCATCAGCAGGATACCTCCCGTTCCCCCATACTTTTGGGGCCCTTTCCAAATGGGGGGATAAGGCCCCTGTACACCGGATTCGCTCCCCCGGGGGGCTGGGGCGTCTTGACCCCCGGCAGTACTCGCACTCGCCCGATTCTGGTCACCGGGGGGGCCAAAGGACGCCAAAACAAGGTTTTTTTGGGAAGACTCGCCCGGGTGAAGGAACGAATGGTGTATTCGGGGAAAAACTATGGGTTTAAAAAGGTGTTTATCCCGCCGGGCAGAGGAAAATTGGGAAATGGCTTTGCCAGCAGAGACACGAAAAGGGGCGTCCCGAAACCAAGGATGCACTATACGCCTAGACGGGAAAGAAGGAAAATGTATAAAACGGAGTTGGGCATTGAAGATGGAACCTTCAAAACCTTTATTTTTTTTTAAAAAGACCACAAACCCCCTCAGGGGGTTGGGTCATGGAATTTTTAAGGAGTAAAAACTAAAAAATTGGGGAAAACTTTTGGGATATAATATTTTGCTTAATTGGGGATAAAATAAGTTTTTATGAAAGTAAGACTCTTTTCCCTTTTCATTTTCCCGGTTTTTTCATCATATGGTTTGTCTGATAGCTGGAATCCCCACCGGGGGGGCACATTGTTTTTTGAAAAAAAAAAAAAAAAAAAAAAAAACCCAAAAAAAAAAAAAAAAAACCCCCAAAAAAAACAAACCCCCACAAAAAAACCTAAAAAAAAAAAAATTTTTTTCCCCCAAAAAAAAACCCCACCAAAAAAAAAAAAACCCCCCCCAACCCCCAAAAAAAAAAAAAAAAAAAAAAACCCCCCCCCCCCCAACCCACCCCCGACTGGCCTTGCCGGAGCCCAAAAGCGGTTTTTAAAAAACTGCAAAGGAACACGGGTTTGGGAAAATCAGGGAAAAAGGTTTTTAGGGGGGGGGGAAAAGAAGTGGCTAGGCCAGAGAAAAAAGGGAAAAGGACGCCAAAAAAGGGGGGCCCCAAAACGAAAAAAAAAGGGAAAAACGAGGGGGTTTGGGAAATGGAATTAACCCTTTTTTTTTTTAAAAACCAAAAAACCCCCCCCCTTTTGGAATTTAAAGGGTAAAAAGAAAATTTGGGTTTATATTTTTTTTTGTAAATAAGTTTGTAAAAGAAAGACTCTTTCCCTCCATTTCCTGGTTTTGATCATATGTGTCTGATAGCTGAACCCGCCCCGGGGGCGTTTTTTTTAACCCTTTCCGGGGGTTTCAAAATTTGAGGGTCTCAGTTACAGATCAAGTTTGGGTTTTAACTGAATGGTTTTGGTGTGGTATTTTGGTTTTTGGGTATTACCACCTTTGACTCTCCATATTTTAATCTGCTTTGTTAAATAATATACAAGAAAAAATCAAAACCATCCCCTATAAAAATGATACTGTGTGTTTATGGGGGGATATGAATGCTCTTTTTGGCACCAATGTGTTCAGTTGCCTTTCCCTGGGGTTTGGGTCAGTATTTTTACCAATATTCCCGGCCCGGTTTTAGCCCAACGATAAAGCTAATGCTCTACTTGGTATTTGTATTGATGAAAGATTATTAAATTTGTGAAAATTATGTTGAATAAAAATATGTACTGTAGAAATTTTTCATATCGTAAAGGCGAGTGTGGTATCTGAACTAATTTTTGTATTACATTTTTCAAAAGGGTTTTGAACAAGTTGTACTTTAATTTTAATCAAATGTACTTTCCCCTCAGACCATGCGCCCTTTTCTGTTTATTCAAACACATCGTTTTAAAATTAATAGTTTTGTTACTCGTCCCTCACGGTTAGGGATCACGCTCCCTTTATATAATAGAAAAACTTGTAAACAAATGAGAACCCAGTAAAATTTGGGCCCCATAGACGCTGATAAATTTTGAATGCATTGTCACAGTGTAGTCAGCCCCTGCGGGGGAAGGACACTGACCGGAAGGGGGTGAGTTTTTGTAATACATATACGTGTGTGCCCGTAATAGTAAGTCTCGAAATCGTCCCCCCTGAAAACCCGATTGATAGTGGGATCTTTTTAAAAGGAAAATGATCGGGCCTGTTATGGCGGCAGGGAATTGGCGTGGTGAGGTGGAGCCGACGCCTTTGCTCAAGCGTGGCTTCCCTCCCCTGATAAGACTTTAAAGATTATTTGAACACATATATAACCCCCCCGGTGTGTGTGTACCCAACATTGACACTTTGTACAGTGATGTATATTGCCGGTGTTGAACGAGCCAATAATCCTCAGGAAGTACTGGAGCAGGTGAAGAGGTGAATGGAACAAGGGTTTTGGTGACCCAAGGGTGCCCCTCGTAGGGGGAAAACCCCTTTCGGGTTTGAGGTTTCAGCCCAACGTAGGGGGGAGGGGGTACCCACGGGAAAATGGGCATTTTTTAAAATGAAAATGGGGTAAAAAAGACATATGTAGGGGATTTTTTTTACTTAGATTTTTAGGGGTTCATATGCGGCAATAAAATGTTTTTAGTGACAAAAAATGCAGGGGGTTCATGGGACGGGGGGGGTTTTGCGAGCCTCCCCCATGTCAAGGCGTGCCAAACCGCCGCAAATTTCTCTTTCCGCCATGTTTTAATGTGGGGTACACTGTTTACATGTGCGGTAAGAGAAACTTACTATCACGCTCTACTGTTTAATTTAAATTCATTTAAAAAAAATATTTCCGCCTTGACTCTCGGTACAAGCCCAAAAAGGCCAGCCCCCAGAAAAGGAGTTTCGCTTTAAAAATCGAAAAAGCCAGCGGGCCCGTCGTTTTTTTGATTTGGAGGGCAAAGGTTTAGTGCTTTTTGCCCCGATCAATCCCAAAGTACTCGTTTCTTGTAACGCGGCTACGGTGTAGTGACTTATAGTGCATGACTATTTGTTTTACATATTTAAATTTTAAGGACTTTTCCTTTACTATTATTATTATTTTATTATTATTATCATTTCTGTGTTGCATATTATTTTTTTTTATTATCATTTTTATTATTATTTTATTTTTATTTTTTATTATTATTATTTTTACATAAAAAAATAAAAATATTAAAATTATTAAAGAAACCATGTTGTCAATATAGTTACACGACATTTAAAAAAAAAATGATATATTATATATATATATATATATATATATAAATATATAATAATTATATATATAAATATTTCTTTTTTTTTTTTTTTTTGGGGAGGGGCATGGGTGAAACGTGGGGAAAAATGCGCATGCTGGTAGGGGAAAAAGAAAATTAGAGGGGCAGCCCTGTGCCCCGATGCCATACCCCCGGGGTATCTTTAATTTGTTCCCCTGCAGGATTTAATTTTAGAAATTTTTTTTTAATAATTTTTTCATGGCCCTGCGTATCCATCGTCGGGGTCACGGCTAAACTATTTACAGTTTTTAATTAAAAAAAGGGGAGGTTCTCGTTAATCCCCTTTATTCGGGAGAGATAGGATGAGAATTATTATCAAAAATTCCCGAGTTATGCCCCGTAAGCATTTTAAATCTTTTAGTTTCTCGGTGAGTCTCGTCCTTCCTTCCTACCCCCCATTTTTTTTTTTTTTCCTTCCTTCCTACCCCCTTTTCTTTTTTCCTTTCCGTCCTTTCCTTCCCCCCCCCCCGAATTCCGGTTGCGATCAACATTCGTGGAAACTTATTTCGCGATCAGGGATCTAATGGATTCAAAACTTTTCATCTCCCCCACCCGCATCACATAAAGGAACACTCCTAATTTTAAATGTCTTTCAAAATAGCCCCATAGTGACGATCACGTTCAAAAATGGTTTGTTAGTAAATTTTTCGCTAAATTGAAAGTCTCCCAAAATTTCTATAAAAACTTCCATACCCTCTCGCTCCAAAAGACGCTTTCGGCCCCTTTAAATGAAAAAAATCACACCCTCCTCGGATTTTAAATTTAAACATATTAAAATTTCTTCATATCAAAGTACAACTTATTTGGGCAGCCCTTTTTGGGTACCGAGTTTCATTTTTAATTATTTTTTCGGGATTATAACATTCTTTAGACCCCAAGTCCAGGTATTCAAAAAATTTCCCCCTTTTTCTGCCGCGGGCTTTTGGGAAACCCCAACGGGAGTCTCCTTCAACTCTCCCGCGAGGAGAGGCTTCGAGGGGATTTCTCGCTCCTTCCTCTCCGGGCCCACATGTACAGTAAATCCCCACACCAACTCTTTTCCCTCTCACATTTTCTCTCCTATATATATTTCCTGTATACCTATAGGCTCATTTTGATACGGACTAGGGGGTAGTTCAAAGAATGATTCTGTGAGGGAGGTTATGCTCAAAAGACTTGCCCTTTCCAAATTAGATTTTTATTATGGTCAAAGACTAAAACAGAAATAAGTTTCGGGTGAAAAAATGATGTGTTTAAAAATATAGTTCTTGTGTTTATTATAAAAAAACCCGGTGCTTTTCCGCGTGTTAGGATAATATTTCCCCACACTTCCAAAAGAGTCACCTTACCGGTGAATTCTAAGTATCAACCACGACTCCCAAAAAAATCTAATATAAAATCTATTCACGTGCCAGGGAGAAAACCAGAGAACTCTCGCTTGAGTGGTGGCAGCATTTCCCCTTAACAACCCTTTTTCCCCTTAACCAAAAACCCCTCCCCCTTCCCCCTTTAAAATTTATCCCCATTTCATTATCCCCGAGCGAGGGGTTTTCACCATAATCACTGTGAAGTCATAAACTATTTTTTAAATTCCCAAATTAAATTTGAAATAAATAAAAATCTAATCAATTAATATCATTCAATAACATTGACCGGTTTTAAAAACCCCATAGGAGTTTTGGAACACACTGGTGACTAAAGGGGTGGTATTTTTTTCCAAAAAATAACAGAAACAGAATCCCCCCGGGGAAAAAAAATAGCAAGATAGTAAATTTCGTAAATTTCATATAGTAATGGGGGGGGCATTATAGTAGACTCATTAGTTTTTCCCCCCCTAAAAACAAACACCCTACAGCATAAACCCAGCCCCATGTGGCAGTGAGCTGAAAAGCGAGCCGACACGCCAGCCGGCACCGCACCTCCCGCCCCCCTTCACCATTCAGCCGGGCCCGCAGGGCCGCGGCCTCAGCCCGCCGCCCTTCACAGCCGGCCGCCCTTCACCCCCGCCCACCCCAACTTCATACAGCCTCCGCGCGCCTCGCGCACGCTCCCCTCAACTCCGCCGCCTTCACAGCCAGCCGCCGTACCCCGGTTCCTGTCCCCGCATTAGCCGCCCCCCACACGCCTCGACCCGCCAACATGTCGAAAAAGGCGTGAACCCGCGTCGGGGGGGGAATCCTGGATCTCCTCACCACCCACCGCGTCTCATGAGTTACGCAAAACCCCCCAGGCTAAGAACTGTCATCTCGCCGCTGTGAACGACATCGTGGACGCCACCCCCAAAAGGGAGACAAGACTCGGGCAAGGATAGCTCTTATTTTCCCAAAGACCTAGAGGAGTTTCCAGACAAAAAAATGGTTACCTTTTTCGGTTTTCCCCCTGTAAGGAGCCGACCTACAGCGCCATACTATCCATCCACCGGTGACCAAGGACGCCAGCGACGTTTGCTGCTCGATACAAGGAGCTCGACGACATCTGCTTCCGCCTCTCAAACTTTCAAAAACCACCCACGGAGACCTCCTAGAAACTAATCGGGAGTGTTCAGGCAGTGTTTTGTTTAGCATTTGTTAAAGTTAAAAAAGGGAAGAATTATTTTGAACATGAACATTTATAATTTTTTTTGTGGGCCTGAAAAATTAATACCTACTCTTGTAGGGGAGTTTTAGTGCACCCGGTTATTACTCTTGGGGGAAAACATTCGAAAAATGTTAAATGTAAAAAATTGACCAGGATTCAAAAAAAATTGAGGGTCAGTATGTTCTTAAAATTTTCCGTAAAGGGTTTTTGGGTACCCGTCTCATTAATTTCATTAAAAGACTCAGTTTGGTTTGGTGGTCTTCAAGTATTTTTAAAGTTTTCATCAAAACGACTTGTGGTGTATTCAGGTGAAGATTTAAGCGAAAAGTGTTAGATGTAAATTACTGAGTCGGGGATGTAGGTAACAGATGAAACAATTTTGGGCTAGGAGATTTCTCATGTCTGAAGTCGGAGTGTCTGGTTTTCACGGCTCGCCTGGTTCGGGGGGAGGAGATTTTAAAATTTGAGATAGTAGGATGCTTCTCCTTCACAGTCAACCAGCTTTCGGGGGTGGCGGCATTTCAGGACTCGTAAGGGCCCCGTTATCTAACCTAGAAGCCGGGAGCACCCTGGGACGAACCTTTTCGCGAAATGTAGGGGCTGAGTCAGGGTTTACAACCACGTCACTACCCCGGGAGAGGTTTATTGGGATACTTTCCCTTTCTTTAAATTTTTTTAAAAAACCAAAAGGCACCCGTTTTTAAAAAACAGAAGAATTTTCCCTTAAATTCACTTTTAAAAATTTGTCCCATACCACTTCTCTTGACGCAGCTTTAAAACGGAAAAAACAGATCCGGAGTTTAATTGATATTTAAGAATTAATTCTCCGGAGAAAGACGTGTGTAAGCCCGTTATTTAGGAGGATAGGGTGAAATTATTACTATAATTCCCGGTTATGTCCCCTAGCAGTTCAATCTTTTGTTTCTGGGGGTCATCGTCCTTCCTTCCCACCGCCATTTTTTTTATCTTCCTTCCTTCCTACCCCCATTTTTTCTTTCCCTTCCCCCTTCTTCCCTCCCCCCCCCATTCCGGTGCGAGTCAAAATTCGTGAATACTTATTTCGCGATCATGATAAATAAAGGGTTCAAAAATTTTTTATCTTCCCTCACCCCGCATCACTCAAGGAAAACTCCTGATTCTTAATGCTTTCAAAAAAGTCCCCCTAGTGCAGATCACGTTCAAAATGGATTGTTATAAAATTATTTGCTAAATTTAAAATTACCCCAATTTTTTAAAACTTCCATACCCCCGCTCCAAAAACCGTTCGACCTTTTAAATGAAAAGAAATCACACCCCCCTCGATATTAATAAACATATAAATTCTTCTATACAAAATAAAAGGATGTATTATAGCAGCCCTTTCTTAGGCACGAGTTTCATTATTTAATTTGTTTTTCGGGATTTTAAGCTATTTATTTGAGGGCCAAATCCAGAGATTCAAAAATTCCCCTTTTTTTGCCCCGGGGTCTTGGGAAACCCCCGACGGGGGTTCTTTCAACTCTCCCGCAGAGGGGAGGTTCGGGGGGGGGGGTGTCTCGCTCCTTCTTCCAGGCCACATGGGCATGAATCCCCCACACCAATCATTCCCCCACATTTTTTCTCCTAATATTATTCCATTATACCCAAGTGCTCGTTGATACGGGAAAAGGTGTAGTTCTAAGAATATTCTGTGAGGAGGTTATGCCCCTAAGAGCTTGCCCGTTCCAAAATTTGAGTTTTTGTATGTGTCTAAATCCAAACGAAATAATTTTCTGGTGAAAAAATAGGATGAAAATTTCAAAAATTTGTTCTTTTGTTTATTATAAAAAAAACCCCAGGTGACTATTCCGCGTGTTTGGAAAAACTTCCCCCATTCCAAAAAAGTCAGCCTTTCTCGGTAAATTTTAATATCAACCACGATCCCCGAAATCTAAAATATATCTATTCACGTGTCAGGGAGTAAACCAGAGAAAATACTCGCTTGAGCTGGGGGCAGCCTTCCCCCTTTCTCCCCCCCTTTCCCTTAAACCCAAATCCCCCCTTCCCCTTAAATTCTCCCCATTTTTATTACTCTCCGCAGCGAGAAGTGTTACACTTAAAACACATAGTGAAGTCATAAGAATATTTTCAATTCTCAAATTCAAATTTTAAATCCAATGAAAAAAACTAACAATTAAAATTTATTTAAGTAAAATTGACCCGGTATAAACTCTACCATCGGTTCTGGCATGACACTCGTTCAGTAGTACCATTATAGAGGGAAACAATGTCATAAAAAGCTTTTCTAAAATCTATGACAGGTGCTGGTATAATTGAACGGGGGTTTTCCCTTACCCTGAAAAAGCAGGCAACCAGGCAGGGGAGGAGCCCTTTACATATTGTGACTTTTCGTTTGCTTTGTGAGTGGCAAAAAAGAAATTCAATATACGTTTTCGTTTGTCGCTTTTTTCGGGGTAGATAAGGGCCCCGCGTGTTTTGTTGGTGTTTTTAAAAGGGTTGGTGCGGTGCTCCATGCGTTTTTCTTTAGCTGCTAGTAAAAGGGTTATTAAAGCCCCGGAACCGAGCACTTTTTTCCGGCAATATTTAACGGCAATATTCAGCCAAAGGGAATTTCTTTCCCATAATTTTTCACACGGACTTTCATAGAGTAGCCGGGGTTTTACCCAAATTTTTCTAAACGTTTTAATCGCGCGGGGGGCCAACCGTCTCTGAAAGGGGCGCTTTGGAAAAAAGGGGTAATAGGAGAAAAAGTTTTACAAAAAAGGGTGGTAATGTTTTGGGAAAGGATCTTGTTTGGGCCCTCATGAGCATAAAAAAAAAGGTCCGACATATCCCCTAAAATGGCAGACAGCCAAACAAAGAAAATAGGGAAACCATTCCTAATCATGAAACCCTTTTTATGCTTTTTTATACCCTTCAAAATTTTAAAAAAAGGTACAAGACTTCCAATTCGTTTTGTAATGGTTCTTGCCACTATGTGGGTTTTTTTTACTTCTTTTAATTGAATTAGAGGTGCATTAAAAATAAAATTCAAATTTAAAATCCGTTGGTGGGGGGAATTTGGGGAATTTTTAAACCGAAAAAGACCAACTTTTGGGTCTTCCCCAAAAATCGGGAATTTTAGCCAAGTTTAAACCCGGCTTTTGTCTTGCCGGCTAAATATTCCCGGAAAAAGTGCTCGTTGACCGGGGGTTTTACGCCTCTGTTAGGGGTCGGCAATTATCTCAGCTACTGTGGGGCGTGCGTCGGGATCCCCGACATTTTTTTTGTTTAAATATTTGTAAATGATTTAATTAGTTTAAATCAGCAAACGTGACATGGATGCTTCCTGGCCGGGTTTGCATGTACTCGCCCCTCATGGATGATCGTGCTCTTATCCACAAGTAGGGAAATATGATGCATAAAATTAGACTTCTAATAAGTTTTGTACGTCACATAGGATAAAAATTAACGGAGCAAGACTAAATTTTTCGTGGTAAATGGGAAAGAGCAAACAGGGAAGCCTGCACGTCGATGATGAAATGGAGTGCGTGCAAGCATTTATATATTTAGGAGCCCCTTTCTGCCGAGGTTCAAAAAAATACGCCTTAATACACGCACAGAGTAAAGTTCACGCACTTAAGTTTGTATCTTTATCAGTAAAAATAAAGATTTCCTTTCTTTGTCAACTGAAAGTTTTCCCCAACTGCCTTCATGTCCTATTTTATACGGGGGTGAACTTGGTTTTAAAAGGCGATATAAACCTCAAAAAAGTTACATGTGGGCATAGACAGTGGCGTACCCCGAAAAAGAAAAGGGGGGGAAAAAAAAAAAAAAAAAAAAAAAAAAAAAAAAAAAAAAAAAAAATTTATATAATATAATATAATATATATAATATATATAATATAATTTTATATATATATTATATATTAATATATCTCATAGACCCTGTAGATATATGGGCTGTGATATATATATTTTATATTTTATCTATTTTTAATAAAATATTTTATTATTAAATTTTTTTTTCAAGGGGGGGGCCCTGGCCGCTGGCCCCCCCCACACAAACACACAAACACTACTCACACACCCCCCAACACAACACACACACCCCAAACACTACACACAAACCTATACAACACAAACACTAACACACACACAACACACTACACACACACAAACTACTACACCACCCACACACTACACGCACACCACACACCCCTACTACGGCACACACCACACACACACACACACACACACACACACACACACAAACACTACTACGCCAACACCAAACACAAACCTACTACACACACACACAAACATTACTACACACCACAAACAAACCTACTACACCACACACACAACCCAAAAATACTACCACACACACAAAAACTACTCCACACACACACACACCACACACAAACACACACACACACACACACACAAAACATTACTACAAACCCCACAAACACTACCACACACACACCACACACACACACACACACACACACACAAACACACACGCTACACCACACACAAACACTACTACACACACAAACACTACTACCACACACACAAACACTACAAACCAAAAAAAAACAGTACTACACACACAAAAACACTATTACCACACACACAAACATACTACCACACACCCCCACATACACTACCACACACACACACACAAACACTACACGCCACACACACACAAACACTATACGCAACAACACACACACACACACACACACCACACACACACACAAAAAAATACACACCACACACAAACACTACTACACACACACACAAACCTACTACACACACCCCACAAGCAGCACGGGAAGAGGACTCCTTTTGCTACGTCCCGAGCCGGCGCACGCTGCAGTTCCCATGACGTTTTCGAAGCTCGGGGGAATTTACAGTTTTTTGATTGCGGTTTATTCAAAAACGGCTGACGGGAGAAAAATTTACAACATTTTGTTGATACACTCATAAGGGCTATACTCAACTACATAAATCGGGAATGATGAAATGGTCGGGACGATTATTTTAAAGGGAATGTCATGAAAAGAGTGTAAAAGTCAACTAAAAAATATACAAATTTTTTCATAATAAAGAAAATATTAAAAAAAAGGAATTATAAGTATACTATACCTACATGTAAATTTATACATGTTAACACTGAAAAGTTTGTCTTATTGAGTCAAATTTCCCAACCAAAACTTTTTATAGCTCCAGATTTGTGTATAACCAAACTGAGTGTATCTACATGTAGAGGGATTAATCTTCACCCGCTCTACTGATGGTTTCTTTTCATTGGATGGGTTTTTTTTTTTTTTCCCCTAGTAGCCATGGTACCACTTTAAAATGAGACTCCATGGACATATACAGGGAATTGCCTTTTTAATAAACAAAAAAGAATCCTTGCCCCACCTGACACCTGGGGGCAGGACTCCACCTTGGGGATTGGGTTCCGACGGGGGGAAAATTTCAAAATTCCAAAGAACGCTTTCCAGAAGCAAAGGGCCCGGGGATGGGCTGCCGCATCACCCTTCAGGGTTCACCGCTTCCCCAGGATGCTGATCACAGCCATACTTGTTAAGGGCCCCACACAAAGAAAATTTGACAACAAAAACAAACGTAACAAAAATCTGAAAATGGAGACTGGGGAAAAACAGTTATTGTGGATATAGATAAATTTTATAGAAAAAATTTTACACTATAATATCGTTGGGTAGGTTATCAAAATTTCCAACATACATAAAAAATAATTTGGAAAAGGGTCAGGTGTTCCAAATCCCCGTAGAGGGGGCCTGGGGCCCGGAGGACCGGTACTCAGGGGGGGCGTCCCGGGGGGTTTTAGGGGGGAAACCCCGACTCAGCACCAAAGCCGCTCCTCCCCGCCCGGGGTCCCAAAAGGGGCCGTCCTCTAGGAACTCCTCAGTCGCCCTTTGCATGGATCAAAAGGAATTTTCAAAACCCTCTTAACACTTCTTTAGCACATTAAATTTTTTTTACTGAACTAACAAAAATTACTGTTGTTCTCTGCTAAAAGACATGCTTAGGAAAAAAAGAAACAACCCCCTTTCTTAAGCCGCCCAAAAAAAAAGA
>JACEEZ010016557.1:0-2500 GCA_016584305.1 Chionoecetes opilio
TTTTTAAATTTTTTTTTTCCATTTTTCAAAAATTTTTTCTCATCTTTTTCCCTCTCTCTCTCTTCTCTCTCTCCCTTTTTTCTCTCTCTCCTCTCCCCCTCTTTCTCCCCTCTTCTCCCCCCCCCCCCCCAGACTATTTTCTCACAAGCCTCAATTCCTTCCTTATTTTTACCAGAGTTAGAAGGAAATTTTCCCCAGCCTCCGAATTTTCCCCCACCCCCAAAATTTAAAACCCTCGATTAAACCCATCTGGCAAGCCTTAAGACGAACCCCCCAAATTTCCTTCCTAAATTCCCCCTCGTCCTCCTGCTCCTCCTCCTCCCCCTTTTTCTTTCTTCCTTCAAAAAAGCCGTCAGGGTGGCCAGGTTGGTAAAGACGTGACCCCGCAATTCAGCGTCCCTGTGGTTTCGGTCGCGGTTCGAGCTCCCTAGTTTGTGACGTGGGCGCTTGTATAGCAAAACCTTGTAGTTGGTACTTGCAAAGTTTTAGATGGGATGAAAATTTTTATTTATCTCCTTCAAACCCCTTTATTTCCTATCCTTTCCTCTTATTATTATTGTGAGTGTAGTTAAAAAAACAACCAGTAAGGGGCCCAATGGCCGGGTTCGTTTGTTTCCTTTGTATTCTCCCCCTTTCCTCCTCCTCCTGCCCCTCCCCTCCCCCTCCTTTTCCCCTTTCCTTTCCTCTTCCTTCCTCTCCTCTTCCCCTTCCTCCCCCCTCCTCCTCCCTTCCCCTCCCCTCTCCCTCTCTTCCTTCTCTTCTCTATATTTTCTTTACAAATCAAATTCCCTTTTCAAATGGTGGATGAATAAAAAATCTATGCAAGTGGCAAAAAACAAGGCAAAAAAAGTGGCCTATAAAAATAAGAGAGGTGAAAGTAGAAGATATAGTTTTAAAAAGAGGCAGAAGGGAGTGTCAGAAGTCAGTGGTTTGGTCAGCCAACTCCACCGATTTGTTCTGAATCCCTTTAATGGAAAAAGGTCTTTTTCATCCCCCACGTTTTATGCAAAAACTGATTGATGGTATGGTTGGCTATCGGCCTTAACCCCCCTTCACGCCAGATCTTCCTTGCTATTAAAATCGTCTTTTGTTAGCCAAAAAGTAACAAAAAACCCCAAAAATTAGTTAGTCAAAAAGGATACTAAACGGGGCATATCTATAAAACTTTGCTTTAAAAGGCACAAAAAAATCGTCTAATGGTACACTGAAATTACAGTGGAAATTACGCTCTGGACCTCAATGGGTAAAGGAGACGATAAGGAGCCTGGGTAAAAATGGGTAAATGGGTAAAAGGAGCCTGACGAAAACCGAAAAATTTGCAATTATTTAAAGGGCTTTTATGAACCTAAAAGTTTTGTTACTAATAAAGAAATGGTCCATGCCAAGTTTCATAAAATGCACAGTAAATTATAGCAATCATCGAAAAAACAATACTTTCTTCCTTTTTTCCCCAGTCCCTTCTATCCTCATTGCTTCTATTTCATACTTCTTATATATATACATTCTTATTTCATACTTCTATTATTCGACATTTTTTATTTATTTTATTTCCCTCCTTTTCTTTCCTCTGACATTTATTTTTACCTCCATTTACTATTTTTTTCGGTTGGACTTCCATGCTTCTTCAATGATTTCATAGTTTATTTTATCCACCATCTTATTACCGTTCTCGTTGCTTCGCTTTCGTCTCCTCTCTCTCTCTCTCCCCTCTCTCTCTTTTTTCTCTCTCTCTCTCTCCTTTCCTCTTCTCTCTCTCTCTTCTCCTCTCTCTCTCTCCTTTTCCCCAGAAGAAATATAACGAAAGGAAAAGTTGATTTTGGTTATTTGCAAGGGTTAGAAGAGAGGCGAGAGAGAGAGAGGAGGAGAAAAGAGGAAGAGAGAGAGAGAGAGAGAGAGAGAGAGAGAGATAGAGAGGATAGAGAGAGAGAGAGAATAATAATCAGGGACATGGAAGCTGAAATTAAAGAAAAACAATACGTCACCGACCGATTGGAGCCAAACTTTATGAAGGGACTCTCTCTCTCTCTCTCACTCTTCCCCTCTCTCTTCTCTCTCTCTTCTACTTTCTCTCTCTCTCTCTCTCTCTCTCTCTCTCTCTCTCTCTCTCTCTCTTCTAAATTATAATGTATTCCCTTTAATCTTGTTTCAGGAATTATATGTTACACCTCTTTCCTCCTCCTCACTCCCCCTCCTCCTTCCTCCTACTCTCCTCCTCCTCCTCCTCCTCTCACTCCTCCTCCTCCCCCTCCTCCCTCCTCCCCCCTCCTTTCCCCCTCCTCCTCCTCCCAATATATAGAGACTGCCAACGAAAGACCAGAAAATAACACGAAAATAGGAGAAATCACCGAAAAATATATAAATTCCAAAAACATAAAAAAAAAAAAAAACGAGGAAAACATTTTAAACACTCACCTGAAATATTTCTTGCTCCGACGTAACTAATAACAGTTTTTTTGTTATTGATTGAAGAAAGAAAATGAAGGACTAAAAATACACACAC
>JACEEZ010016557.1:7500-25000 GCA_016584305.1 Chionoecetes opilio
CCTTTAAGTAAGCTCTCAGTATATATAATTTGGAGTATAGCTTTTTTCTACCCTTTAAGTGAAGCTCTCAGTACTATATATAATTTGGAGTATAGCTTTCTACCCTTTAAGTGAAGCTCTCAGTACTATATTAATTTGGGTATAGCTTTCTACCCTTTAAGTGAAGCTCTCAGTACTATATATAATTTGGAGTATACTTTCTACCCTTTAAGTGAAGCTCTCAGTACGATATATAATTTGGAGTATAGCTTTCTACCCTTTAAGTGAAGCTCTCAGTACTATATATAATTTGGAGTATAGCTTTCTACCCTTTAAGTGAAGCTCTCAGTACTGGTATACTATTGATTACAATTGGTTTAGTCAGCGGTTCTTAACCTGGGGGGCGTGAGGCAAGAGAGAACAAGGAAGAAGTGTCAAGTCTTTAACATGAAGCGCGGCCTTCGCTTTAACATGAGTGTCGCGCGCGAGGGTGAGCGAAGAAAGTCGCCACAGAGAAGCAAGTGTGGCTGAAAAACTCTGCGCTGACGCCTTGCCGGGTTTCACTAACTCCCCCAGACTTTTAGGCAATAGTATTTCTTTTCATTATTATTATTACCATTATTATTGTTGTTATTATCATTATTGTGAGGCTCCGAGATACGAGGAGAAGCTGGGTATAAGCAAGGTGATAATGAACAGTTATGTGCACAATAAAAGTTCTAAAAACACGCATTTTTTCAGATTTTTTCTGGTTCAGGATTATTTTGCAATATCTTGGTTGAAGAAGTGAAGGGGGGCATGGAGGCAAGGACCCACTACTGAAGGGGCGTGGCGGTGACAAGGCTAAGAAATACTGATTTATGTGGCTTATGGAGATTAAGTTCAATAATTTCCAATATACAGCTGTCAGATTTCTCCATTCGCATCTATAATATGGAGTTTAGCTTCCACCTTCAACCCCTTGAGGCCCAGAGCGTAATTTCCATTGTAATTTGAGTACCATTAGACGATTTTTAGTTAATATAAGCAATATTTTATAGATATGACCTGTTTAGTATCCTTGTCGACTAAGTAATTTGGTATATTCAGTTACTTTTCGTGATTTTTGGCTCGACAACATACGATTTTTTATAGCAAAGGATAGATCTAGGCGTGATGGTGTTAAAGTGAATCTCTCAGTACAGCTATACTATTGCTAACCAAGGGAGGAGAGTTTATACAATAGTAATATTACAAATTTACTATACACATGAGTGAATAAGTACTCAAAATACACTGCAGTAATGTCGCTTATAATATTAATATCGACAATTATCCACCATACTAGGTAAAAAAAAAAAAAAAAACTTTATTTTAAGTTGTGCCTTTAGAGCCATACTGAAATAGTCATTTACAATAGCAATATTACTACATAGATTAGTAAATAAGTCCTCGCATAGCTACTAATACACTGCACCAATGTCGCTTATAATGTTAATACCAACAATTCCCCACAGTACTAAGTAAAAAACTGTCTATTTTTACGTGGTGCCTTGCAAGCAACTCACTGAATACACTAACATGAATTAGATATAAACCAACAGCTGAATCCGGTTCGCCTTAACCGCTGAATCCGGTTCGCAGGCAGCAGCTGGGCGCCCTCCTGTCACTTGAAGCTGCATCCTCTTTTAATAGTGGCAAGAGCAGGCGAGTTATTTGTCAGGATTCACAGATAGCAGCCAAAATACAGCTATTATATAAATACAGCTCAGAAATATTGGCCGGAATGTGCCAGTAATTCATAAAACAGCTTCTCTTCTTCTCTTGTTAACTTTCACCCATGTTTAAGAAAGCTGTTAATTAGAAATAGTAAAGTAGGCGAAGTTATTGTAAAGGATTCACAGATAGCGCAAAAACAGCTATTTATAAATGACAGCTCAGAAATATGCGAATGTGCCAGTAATTATAAAACAGCTTCCTTCTCCTTCGTTAACTTTCCCACACCATGTAGAGGCTTGTCATTAAGAAAGTAAAGTAAAGTAGGCGAGTATTTGTCAGGATCATAGATAGCAGCTAGCAAACGTCAGAAATATTGGCCGGAATGTGCCAGTAATTCATAAAACAGCTTCTCTTCTTCTCTTGTTAACTTTCACCCATGTTAAGAAGGCTTGTTAATTAAGAAAGTAAGTAAAGTAGGCGAGATATTTGTCAGGAGTCATAGATAGCAGGTAGCAAAGTCAGAAACATTGGCCTGAATGATAGTGATACAGAAGAGCTTATTTTCCTCTCTTGTTAACTTCTATCCAGGTTACGAAAGCTTGTTGAGAAAGTAGGTTTGTAGGCTAAAGATGCATTTGTCAGGACTCAGAGATATAACCAAAAATGCAGTTATTGTGGCAACGTCAGAAATATTGGCCTGAATGTGCAAGTAATACAGTAAACAGCTTATCTTCCTCTCTTGTAAACTTTTCTCTGCGTTCAGAAACCTTGTTAAGAAAGTAAGTAAAGTAGGCGAGATATTTGTCAGGAATCATAGATAGCAGCTAGCAACGTCAAAAATCTAAAATAGTAAAATACAGAACAGCTTATCTTCTATTGTTAACTTTTACCCACGTTACGAAAACTTGTTGAGAAAGTAGGTTATGTAGGCTAAAGATGTATTTATTGGGACTCAGAAATAACAGCTACAATACAGCTATTGAGGCAACGTCAGAAATATTGGCCTGATTGTGCAACTAATACATAAAAGTTGATCTTCTTCTCTTGTTAACTTTTCTTCACGTTAATAAAGCTTGTTAAGAAAGTAGGTAAAGTAGGCTAAAGATATATATGTTGTGGCACAGATAGCAGCTAAAATAAGTGAGGCTGTGAAGGCAACGTCATAAATATTGTTCTGAATGCGCGAGTAATGCAGAAAACAGCTTATCTTCCTCTCTTGTTAACTTTTCTCCTCGTTCACAAAGTTTAGTGTGGCGGGAAATGTTTATGTGTGGTGTATAAAGCTCAAAGCCACGACAGCAGCAGACTGGCTGGCTGTGTGTCTACAAAATGTGTAACTAAAGGGAATATTCTCTACCATTCCCCGGTTAGAACTCTTCCGGGGGCAGTTTTTAACCACTGGACATTCAACTTCCTCAGATATTTCAGTTCTGAGGTAAATTGGACATATTCCTGGCCAGAATATCATATAGACGAGGTTGAAATGACTAATTAATGTGTCATGGAGGTTAGAAAAGCTGTTTTGTCTCCTCATTCTATCTCGTTTACATATTCCTTTGGCAATTTTTAACCAGTAAGCGTTTAACTCCATCAGATATTTCAGTTCTAATGTAAACTAGACATATTCCTGGCTAAAGTAACAAACAGACCAGGTTACAGACTAATATATGTGTACGGGGTAAAAAAAATGCTATTTTGTCTCCTTTTTGTATCTCGTTTACGGTTTCCGGGAGCGATTTTTAACTTAACCATTGGGCGTTTAACTTCATTAGATATTTCAGTTCTAAGGTAAATTGGACATATTTCTGGCTAAAATATCGTATAGACGAGGTTGAAATGACTAATATCTGTGTACAGGGGTTGAAAAGAGCAATTTCTTTCCTCTTTCTATCTCGTTACGTCTTCCAGGGGCAATTATTAACCACTAGGCATTCAACTTCATCAGATATTTTAGTTCTAAGATAAACAAGACATATTCCTGGCTAGATTATCACACTAACGAGGTTGAAATGACTAATATATGTGTACAGGGGGTAAGAAAGCTGTTCTGGCTCCTCTTTCTATCTTGTTACATATTCCGTGAGCGATTTTTAACCACTAGACGTTAAACTTCATCAGATATTTCAGTTCTAAGATAAATCGGACATATTCCTGGCTAGATTATCATATATACGAGGTTAAAATGACAAATATATGTGCAATGGGGCCAATAAAAGCTGTTCTGTCTCCTCTCTTTATCATATTCACGTATTTTGGGTGCGAATTTAACAATTATTTCAGTTCTAAGGTAAAACGAACATTTTCCTGGCCAGATTATCAAATAGACGAAGTTGAAATGACTAATATATGTATAGAGTGGGTAGGAACATCCTAGAATATCATATAGACGAGGTTGAAATGACTTATATATGTATAGAGTGGGTAGGAACATCCTAGAATATCATATAGACGAGGTTGAAATGACTTATATATGTATAGAGTGGGTAGGAACATCCTAGAATATCATATAGACGAGGTTGAAATGACTTATATATGTATAGAGTGGGTAGGAACATCCTAGAATATCATATAGACGAGGTTGAAATGACTTATATATGTATAGAGTGGGTAGAAACATCCTAGAATATAATAAAGTGAATCAATAGTAGAGGGTATTAGAATCATACGAGGTTGAAATGACTTATATATGTATAGAGTGGGTAGGAACATCCTAGAATATCATATAGACGAGGTTGAAATGACTTATATATGTATAGAGTGGGTAGGAACATCCTAGAATATCATATAGACGAGGTTGAAATGACTAATATATGTATAGAGAGGGTAGGAACATCCTAGAATATCATATAGACGAGGTTGAAATGACTTATATATGTATAGAGTGGGTAGGAACATCCTAGAATATCATATAGACGAGGTTGAAATGACTAATATATGTATAGAGAGGGTAAGAAGAGCCGTCTTGTCTCTTTGTATCCCTCTCACAGCAAACACACATCTCACAAGCCCTGGATCTGTGTTTTGGGCTTTGTTTAGCAAGAAGAAAGGGCTCTCTTGGAAGCCATCACATGACGTTATCGCACCAAATAGCTCCCAGCTGCCATCCGTAAATCTTAGTTTGGATCCTGTGTGTTTTATCAGGAGTAAGCTTCGCCTCGCTACCGCCGCTGCTGTAAGAATGTGTCTGGGAAAATTGGGTTTGTTTGCTTTCCTACATCGATCGTGTAGTGTGGGATCAAAAGAGTGGCTGGGCAGACATCTCGTGCTTGAAAGTTCTTAGAAAGGTCTCGGCAGCAGCAGCAGTATTTTCCTGGCCAAGAGATTATTGAAATGTCTTTATTAATTTTTATATTTGATAAGTCCAATTGCATTTAATATGAATAATAAAATTGGGTATAAATTGAATCTAATATATTTCCAATAAATTAAGCGCAAACAACAATCTGCTAAAAATAATGCAATTGAGATTTTGAGTTTTTTGTTGACATTATTTTTTTCCTATGTATCTAATTATCTACACTTATTCATGTTGACTAAATATATTCGTACACAGAGCGAATCAGCTTTTCTCTCTCTTGTCTTTAGGGTTAGAACGATTGTCAAGTCTTAAAAGTTACCTGAGTATAGGGAAGAGCGGGGCAGGTTGCATCGAGGGTAGGTTGCATCATTGCCTCTAAACTCGCATTAACTTTTTTTGTTATTATTATTGTTGTAGTTGTAGTAGTAGTAGTATTAAGACGATCTACGTGTGATAACATGCGAGTTAGAGTCAATGATGCAACCTACCCTCGATGCAACCTGCCCCGCTCTCCCCTACCCTAAAAACACTCACACTTTCCTCAGTCTTCTCCATGTTCATAAGGTAACTCGTGCTTACTATTAACTAGGATGAATATACGGAAAATAAAGGGCTGTCCAAAGCTTCTCATTCCTCATTCCCGCAGCTTGAAAACACTCCTCATGATTAACCTAATTACGTGACATTTTACACTTGTTTACATTTTACATTTTGCGTGACATTTTTACATGTTTTTACACGTTGTTTGCATTAAAACGTTGTACTTGATGGTAAAGTTAAGATATTTATGCATGACTCTGCTCCTCTGCCACTTCCCTTATTGGTATTCAAATTCCTGTTCCGCCACTGTTTCTTGCATCTGACTCCTTAACTGTGCTTTAAGACCCCGATGGAATCCTGGCTGGCAAGTAACAATGAAATACAACACCGCAGTGGCGAGACATCCATGACTGCAGGGTTTGAAAATCGCAAATCAGACAAGGAATATCACATTTATATACCTCTTTCAGTAGTGTTTAACAAATTCTGTATGTCCTTAATCCTTATTCATGTCGACTATATCTACTCGTAAACATATTCGTACACTCTTTCTTCGTCTTTAAGTTTAGAACGATTAAAACGAAGGAATGAACAAACAAATCCCTAAATTCCAGCTAAAGTTCCTTGTAATCGGAAACTTGCAAATGTTACTCCAATACAGAACATAAGGTGATTTGACACAATCGAGCAACTACAGACCGATCAGTCTCACATCCATTGTCTAGATACTGGATTCTAGCCTCTGGGATTATACATGTACTGTACGTACTGATAGCGTCTTGTATGAGGCTTAGAGGCGCTCTGTTCCCTACACTCTCAGAAATGGGGGGTATATTAAGGGTAGAATTGTTACATCGCACCATCACTACCCTTTTTATACCCTATGTCCAGGCTGGAGGGTAGATGCTGCTGATTATACCCTTTATCTACCCTTTTTAGACGAGAGGGTTGAGAAAGGGTACATTTGGGGTTTGAAAAGGGTATATTTAGGGTTGCAAAAGGGTATATTTGTAAGGGTAGCAGTATTTCATCACTATAAACACCCTTTTTCTACCCTTTTCCTACCCTTTTTTTCTAAGAGTGTACTGATCTGTGAACTATTAGAAAAAACCGATTTGTACCGAAAAGTCTCATGATGTAAACCCTCATGTCTCTTCCCTTCAACCATTGTAAATCAATAATAAATCCAACAACTTGTGAAGCAACAATTTCATCAGCATTCAACATTTCACCATCAAAAGCTTAAAAAAACTATTATTCTTTTATTCTTTCTTTCCTGGAACTTGACAAACAGATTCGCGCAAACAGAAAATCCAGTTCAAAAAGTTTCCATAAATGCACCTTCTGTATATCAAACATTCAAGAAAACATGCCTCCATCACGAGCTAAAAAACATTACCAACTTTTTCATTCTTTCCTGATAGCTTATCCAACCTGACAAACATATAAGCCAGTTCAAAACGTTTACAAAAAAGCGTCAAACATGTCTTAAACCTGCTTAAACTTCCTTAAACCTGTTCATGCTTCTATAAATCAACAATACAAGATCGCATTTCTCTATCAGAAATATAAAAACAATCATTTTTCCGTCATTCTTCCTGGAACTTGCTTATCCTTCTTGACAAACTGATAATCCCGTTAAAATGTTTACAAAAATGTGTCAAACGTGTCTCAAACATGTCTGTACCTCTGTAAATCAACAACAAAGATACCATTTCTTTCTCAGAAGCTAAAACAACAACTATTTTCTTTCATTCTTTCCAGGAATTTGCTTATCCATCCATCTTGGCAAACAGATCAGCGCCCTGTAAGACGCAGTGACCTGTCTCATGCTTGCTGTGTCCGCGCCAGATATCTCGTCTTCACCTTCACCGAAAGCAACGAGGAGAAAAGAAGGAGCAAAAGCAAAAGCGAGGAGGAAAGAAGGAGGAAAGAAACGAAGAGAAAAGCAAAAACGAGGAGGATAAGAGGAAAGGAGGAGGAGAGAAGGAAAAGCAAAGCAAAAGAGAGGAGGAAAGGAGGCGGAAAAGAACGAAGACAGAAGGAAAGCAAAACCATCAGCTGGGAAAAAGCAGGTCGCAGAAAAACAGATTTTATATTATTCCAAAACAAAAGATAAGCAATGGTAAACAAAATGAAAGCAACCAAGTTTTTTTCTTCAAATCAGCTCGAAAACCCCCAGATCACGCCGAGCCAGTCAAGGCATTCGCATTAACACGAACATATATGAATCTTTATAGCGTATAAGAACATAAAAATATAAGAAAATAAGGAAGCTACAAGAGGCTGGGAGACCTACACGTGGTAGTTCCTGTAAATTCCGTATTTCCCGCCTGAGAAGCAATACTAAGACGTGGTCCAAGATAATAAGTTGAATCCATAACTGTATTAATTCCGAATGAAGATAACTTGATATTGAATCCATGATGCCAAAATTAACTCTTGTTTATCGTAAGAATATTAGTAAAATAATAACTTTCTTGTATCTGTTTGAGGAAAATAATGAAGACTAGAAGCGTCAAAAGAATAGAAACTGCTTCCTTTTATCTTCTTGAGGATAAAAATGCAGTAAAATTTTGAGCTTCTTGTTGACAAATGTTGATAAGTCCTGCGCTTTTGATGTATTTCCTGGAAAAGCTGTATTCAATTGCCTTCTCACTCACTCACTCACTCACTCACACACCCACTCTCTCTCTCTCTCTCTCTCTCTCTCTCTCTCTCTCTCTCTCTCTCTCTCTCTCTCTCTCTCTCTCTCTCTCTCTCTCTCTCTCTCTCTCTCTCTCTCAGTCACGTTCACAGTTTTCATTTAATCTCTTAATCCCATTCTTCCTTTCCTCTTCCTGTTACTATCAAAGACCAATGGGCTCTGTTTGCCTGTGTCCCTCTCTTCCCCTCACCCAAACACTGTGTCCCTGTCTTCCCTTTAGTTAGGAGTTAGGTTAGGTTAGGTTAGGTTAGGTTAGGATAGGTTATGTTAGGTTACGATAGGAGTTAGAAAAGGAGAGTTAAGAGTAAAAAAAGGATGATGAAGAGCCTAAAAGAGTAAACATATGAGAGTTAAGAGTCAAAATGTCAAAACAAAAAGTTGAGTCAAAAAGAAAAAGAGTAAAGTAATAACAACAAAAAATGGCGAGTTACCGTAGATAACAGTAAAGTCGCCAGGACAACTTTTTTTCTGTTTACAGCCGTGTGGTGGCGTTAATAGTTACATTGCTACATCCATGATTTCAGGACAGTTAGAAGGGGCTATCTGGAGAGTCTGTGTCATTTTGTGTCTTCATCTGTGTCATAGTAGGGCTATAAATGAACAAATTACAAAAATATCTACAAAGTGGCTACCAACAGTAGAGTCGCCATCTAGTGTTTATTTACTGAGTGTCGTACCGCCGTCGTCGTCGCCCGAAAAAAAATTGCGTAGGGAAATTTGAAACCGTCTATACTTGCAGATACAAAGCATAAAACAACGCTGAAACAGGGTAGATTATACAGTCATGCTATAAACTACTGTGTATCATCTTCAGTGGCACATAAAAAGCAGTAATGATGCTATAATTCGTAATATTTGGCGCCTGGCGACATCACTGCAGGTGGCGACTTTACTGTTATCTACGGTAGGAGTTTTAAAAATGTAAAAAAAGGAGTCACAAGGGGTAAACAAAAAAAAAGGAGAGTGTACTGTTCATAGTATCTACCATCTATAAATCTTGCATTGCCTGTGTCCCTCGCTTCCCCTCGCCAAAACACGACACACAAAGCAGTAATACACCCTTTTTATTGTGTACTCTAAACAAAAACAAAGGAAGTACTGACGCATTATTAAAACAAAAACACATTCTATTTTACGTAGGTAGATAAGAAAATCTCTCTCTCTCTCTCTCTCTCTCTCTCTCTCTCTCTCCTCTCTCTCTCTCTCTGTCTCCTTCTCTCTTGTTCTCATCTCTACTCACATCTCTTCTCTCTCTCTTCTCTCTTCTCTCTCTCTCTCTCTCTCCTCTCCTCTCTCTCTCTCTCTCTCTCTCGTCTCTCCTCTCTCTCTCTCTCTCCTCTCTCTCTCTCTCCTACTGTCTCTTTTGTGCTCATCATTACTCTCTTTCTCTCCTCTCTCTCTCTCCTCCTCTCTCTTCTCTCTCTCTCTTCCTCTCTCCTCTCCTCTCTCTCTTCTCTCTCTCTCTCCTCTCTCTCCTCTCTCTCTCTACTCTCTCTCTTCTTTTTCCTCTCTTTTGGCTCATCATATTAGTCTATCTCTCTCTCTCTCTCTCTCTCTCTCTCTCTCCTCTCTCTCTCTTTTCTCCATCATCTCTATCTCTCTCTCTCTCTTCTCCTCTCTCTCTCTCCTCTCTCTCTCTCTCTCCTCTCTCTCTCTCTCTCTTCTCTCTCCTCCTCTCTCTCTCTCTTCTCTCTCTCTTCTCTCTCTCTCAACTTTTTTCGCCTCAAGTCTTAAGAGTAGAAGAGGCCACAAGAGGAGGAGGAGGAGGCGACGTCTGTGTCATTATGGCTGAGCTAAAACTTAAGTAATTGAAGGATTAGCGTCTAGTCTAGAGGCCCCGCTGATGACTCTTGGGATGGGTTCTTAATGCTATAATAAAAGACCCTTGTTCCTCCATACGTATCATTGTTTTTATTCCATATTTTTCTCTGTCTCTTCAATCTTCTGGGTAGCTTGTTGGAATTTTTTGTAGCAGTTTTTTTCAAGGTTTTTATATTTTGATTTGTTTGGGGAGGATTATTTTTTTTGTGTGTGTGTGTGTGTGTGTGTGTGTGTGTGTGTGTGTGTGTGTGTGTGTGTGTGTGTGTGTGTGTGTGTGTGTGTGTGTGTGTGTGTGTGTGTGTGTGTGTGTGTGTGTGTGTGTCTGTGTGCGTGTGTCTTGTGTGTCTGTCTCTGTCTCTGTCTCTGTCTGTCTTTTTTCTGTCTCTGTCTGTCTGTCTCTTTTTCTCATTCACTCTCTCTCTCTCTCTCTCTCTCTCTCTCCTCTCTCTTCTCTCTCTCTCTCTCTCTCTCTCTCTCTCTCTCTCTCTCTCTCTCTCTCTCTCTCTCTCTCTCTCTCTCTCTCTCTCTCTCCCTCCTTCCATTATTTATGCAACGTATTCGCAGTCTCCGAGGAGTTGCTGGTTGAATGGTTGGGAAGGTATGCAAGTTTTATTAGTTCGATCTTGGTTCGTGACCCGTCCCGTGGATTCGAACAGAACTTAATAGACCCTAACCACTGAAAGCTCTGTCCAAAGTTATATTCAAAAGTATTATATGTATTAACAGCTGTATATAGGTCAATAGATGTATAGAGAGGTATATGAATAGATGAAATACAACACACATACACACACACACACACACACACACACACACACACACACACATACACACACACACACACCAGAGGCACACAGGGAAAGGCAAACACACATATTTACTTAGGCCGAAAACACTGGGTCAATATAAAAAGTTCAAAGAAACACAAAACAACATAAGAACGTAAGGAAACTACAAGAGGCCGTGAGACCTACACGAGGTAGTTCCTGTTACCTAATCTACCTACATCCACCTCTCTTCCCCATCCATGAATTTATCCAGACTCCTTTTAAAGACCCCAATAGACTCCTAAAGACAACCCTAAAACTTTTCTTCATGCACAAAGATCAGCTTGGCAACGTAAATACTTGTTACCTGCAATACTTAGCGAATGCCTGATTGTTGAACAGGTAACAGTGAAAACGTTGATTGCAATTATTTCAATGACAGATAATGATGGAAAACAGAACCAGAATAATAAGCAAACAATATCCTGATCGTCAAAAAAGTCTCTCTCTCTCTCTCTCTCTCTCTCTCTCTCTCTCTCTCTCTCTCTCTCTCTCTCTCTCTCTCTCTCTCTCTCTCTCTCTCTCTCTCTCTCTCTCTCTCTCCTCTCTCTTCAGCTATTCAAATTATCAAAGCACTCAGCTATTATAAAAATTAAGGCATCAACTTCATTTAAGTCAGCAAATATCTTCGGTTTCCTAATTTAACTGGTTATTTCTCCTTATATTTTACTACCATTTCAAACATTACATTAGTGAACACCTACGCTATATACGATGTTTCTTTGACATAATTAAACTATATATATATGAGCTTTGTAATGACGTGAAATGTCTCTGTGGCTGTGTAGTGCTGGAAAAGGGAAGAAAGGGAAAACTTACTTAGGGAAAAAAGGGAAAACTTACTTAGGGAAAAAAGGGAAAACTTACTTAGGGAAAAAAGGGAAAACTTACTTAGGGAAAAAAGGGAAAACTTACTTAGGGAAAAAAGGGAAAACTTACTTAGGGAAAAAAGGGAAAACTTACTTAGGGAAAAAAGGGAAAACTTACTTAGGGAAAAAAAAGGAAAATTGTACTTAGGGAAAACTGAAACATTATTGTATACCAAAGACTTTGTATGTACCTTAAAGAAAAACGAAGATGTAGCAAATTTGTATACGATACGTTACGATATACGCTATACGATATATACGATTTCTTTGGGTATTATTTAACATTATTTACCCTAACTTATTGATTAACCTTTTGACCTTATTTAACCATGTAGGTGAGCGTTATAAGAAATGTCGGTGGCTATAATTCAGACGTGACTTGGGAAAAACTGCGAAATTTTTGAAGATACCTTAACCCCTTCACGCCCAGATCTTTCCTTTGCTATATAAAAAAAAAGTATGTTCTCGAGCCATAAAATTAACAAAAGTGACTTAATATACCAAATTAGTTAGTGGACAAGGATACTAAACAGGTCATATCTATAAAATATTGTTTATAGTTACTAAAAAATCGTCTAATGGTACCCAAACTACAATGGAAAATTACGTTCTGGGTCTCAAGGGGTTAAAGAAAAACGAAGATGCAGCAAAACTTTTCCTTATCCAGTGTGTTACCAGACAAGTTATTTTCTTAATGATTAGGTATGCTTTCGTTATCAGTGATTGGGTTAAATTTGGATAAGTGTTTGTTTTTATATTTCTTGATAGTTATGACTTCAGTTTTCCGTACCCAGTGTTATCCAATGTTATTATAAGTGGGTTTTTTCAGATAAGAAGACATATAAGTCTATATATTAACCCTTTGTGACCCAGAACGTAATTTCAATTGTTATCTGGCTACCATTCAACGATTAAAATTAACATCAGCAATATTTTATCGACACGACCTGTTTAGTATCTTGTCCACTAACTAATTTGGTATATTCAGTTACTTTTACGTAATTTTATGGCTGACAACAGACGTTTTATATAACTAAAGAAAGATCTGGGCGTGAAGGGGTTAAGATCAAAATATATATACTCTAAATATTAAGATAAAAAGTTCAGATGGTGTTTGTCTATTATGCTGGCTATTATGTTATCCGAGTGATTAGGTTGATGTGATTAGCGATTGGTAGATGATTAGTTTGATGACTTCTCCGGATGATTAATTAGTTCTCTCAGTGATTGATTACACGTGGGTGATTAATGACACAGGGAGATTAATTAGAGGAGTGATTTATTACTTGGGGTTAATGACCTCATTAGGGATCAAACTTGAGGGAAGGGGCAAAGGTTTTTTCTTCTTACTTATACTTTCTCTCTCTCTCTCTCTCTCTCTCTCTCTCTCTCTCTCTCTCTCTCTCTCTCTCTCTCTCTCTCTCTCTCTCTCTCTCTCTCTCTCTCTCTCTCTCTCTCTAAAATTCACCTATATAGATTTTGTAGCATTGGAGGTTTCTATGAAATTTTGTTTAGTGCCATTTTATTGCTCTCTCTCTCTCTCTCTCTCTCTCTCTCTCTCTCTCTCTCTCTCTCTCTCTCTCTCTCTCTCTCTCTCTCTCTCTCTCTCTCTCTCTAATTCACCAAGATTTAGTAGTGTTGTAGTGTATTTGTTAGAGTTTATTGGTAAACTCTGGAACTCTTTTACCGTTTCCATTTGTCCACCTTCCTACGACTTAAATTTCTTCAAGAGAGTGGTATCAAAACACCTCCCGAACTAAATTGATCCACCTCCCCTTTCTTTATTTTCTTACTGTCTTCCTAATAGGGACTGGCAGCTAGGGGGCTTTTTCTTACTTTTTTTGTCCTTGGCCAGTCTTATTTTTGATTTGAAGAAAAAATATAATATCAACATTTAAAGTGAGTGTGCGTGTTGGGTTCCTAAGGTCGGTCGCTTGCCCTCTCCTTAACCCCTTGAACGTAATTTCCATTGTAATTAGGATACCATTAGACAATTTTTAGTGAATATAAGCAATATTTTATAGATATGACCTGCTTAGTATCCTTGTCGACTAACTAAATTGGTATATTCAGTAACTTTTCGTAATTTTATGGCTAACTACAGACGATTTTTCATACCATAGGAAAGATCTGGGCGTGAAGGGGTTAAATTATCTCGAAGCTTTACCCCCTCATATATACATACGTACTACATACCTTATATTTACATTCTACCATACCATACTACCTAATATTTACAAACTACCATACCATACTACCTTATACTACTACATACTTAAATACCTTATACCTATATTAATTATATTACATACCTTATATCCTCCTCCTCCTCCTCCTCCTCCTCCTCCTACCTTTGTATTCCTCTCCTCTTCCTCCTCCTCCTCTTCCTCCTCCTCCTCTTTCTCTTCCTCCTCCTCCTCCTCCTAACCTTTGTATTCCTCTCCTCCTCCTCTCCTCCTCCTCCTCCTCCTCCTCCTCCTCCTCCTCCTCCTCTGATTCTTCATTCACAATACCTCCTACCTTCTCCTGCCTCCTATAATTTGTATCCTCTTCCTCTTCCTCCTACCTTGGTATTCCTCTCCTCCTCCTCCTCCTCCTCCTCCTTTCTCCCTTCTTCCTCCTCCTCCTCCTCCTCCTACCTTTGTATTCCTCCTCCTCCTCCTCCTCGTCTATTTCCTATGTATTGTAAAAGCTGTGATAAGTTACGCAGCTTTTGTTTAGTAGTCATTGGTGCATCGAGACCCAAATGTTATCGAAAAGGAGCAGACGAGAGAAAAACAAAATTAACATGTTTCATCTCGTTTTCATCGATCTTGCCTTTTTGATTCACTTTTTTTCTTTAACTAATATAATATAGTAGATAGTAGAACATGGTATAAACAGGAGAAATGTCTATAATCCAGCGAGAAAGAGAGGAGGAGGAAGACTAGAAGTACTACCTAATTCCATAGCATTACTTAAGCATGACTTTTACTGCATCTTATAGCGTCAATAAAGAGCGAGGGATAATTAATTTCACGTAAGCGTCTCATTCTGGGGTAAAAACGGGTTAGTAGGGGTGGAAAAATAGGAAAAAGCGCGGGAAAGTTGGGTAATAGGGAGGGAAAATAGGGTAAAGGGAAGGAAAATAGGGTAGAGGGGAGGAAAAATAGGGAAAAAGGGAGGGAAAATAGGGAAAAAGGGAGGAAAAGTAGGGAAAAGGGGAGGGAAAATAGGGTAAAGGGGAGGAAAATAGGGAAAAGGGGAGGAAAATAGGGAAAAGGGGAGGGAAAATAGGGAAAAGGGGAGGGAAAATAGGGAAAAGGGAGGGAAAATAGGGAAAAGGGAGGGAAAATAGGGTAAAGGGGAGGGAAAATAGGGAAAAGGGGAGGGAAAATAGGGAAAAGGGGAGGAAAATAGGGAAAAGGGGAGGGAAAATAGGGGAAAGGGAGGGAAAATAGGGAAAAGGGGAGGGAAAAAGGGTAAAGGGAGGGAAAATAGGGAGGGGAAAATAGGGAAAGGGAGGGAAAATAGGGGAAAGGGGAGGGAAATAGGGAAAGGGAGGGAAAATAGGGGAAAGGGAGGGAAAATAGGGAAAAGGGGAGGGAAAATAGGGGAAAGGGAGGGAAAATAAGGAAAAGGGAGGGAAAGTAGATATGATGCAATAGGGAAAGAAAAGGTAAGGGAAATATAGGGTATGAAAGACAGGGGTAAAAAGAGAGAGAGAGAGAGAGAGAGAGAGAGAGAGAGAGAGAGAGAGAGAGAGAGAGAGAGAGAGAGAGAGAGAGACGGCATCAATATCAAAAGTTAAAAGTCTCAAAAACTAAAAATTAAGTTAAGCCTCTTCGTGTTTAGGACGTGAAAGAGTACGAACGGAAATCTAACTCGCTTTAACTCTCTCTCTCTCTCTCTCTCTCTCTCTCTCTCTCTCTCTCTCTCTCTCTCTCTCTCTCTCTCTCTCTCTCTCTCTCTCTCTCTCTCTCGCTAAGATCGCGTATCAAGGCGGAAATTTCAGCCTTTACGCTTCGATCAAAACAAGACGAGGAAAAACATGGAGAGAAAAAATTCTAATGAGAGTCTTGTCGATCCTCAATGGGACGGAGAGAAGGGAAGAGAGAGGGAAGGAGAGAGATAGAGGGAGAGAAAGGGAAGGAGGGAAGGGAGAGATGGGAGAGAGATGAAGGAGAGAAGGGAGGGAGGAAGGGAAGGAGGGAGGGAAGGAGGGAGGAAAGGAGGGAGGGAGGAGGGAGAGAAGGGAGGGAGAGAGGGTAAGAGGAAGGGAGAGAGTACAAAGGAATACAAAGGAAACAAAAAACAGCAACAGACCATTAGGTCCTTACATGGCTGTTTGATTTAACTACACTACACTAACTAGATCAATGCTCTTCAACCTTTTTTTATGTGGTGCACCCCTAGTAGTGATTTGGTAAGATCTGTCCACCACAATTTTTTCTCACTTTAAAATCGCACGGCTCTGACATTTTAAATCTAACTATATCATTCTACAAAATTATGTATAACAACAAATGCAGTCTAAACTATAAATATACAAGAAGTTAAACATACTTTCGGAATTCCACAGCAAATACAATTTTCTTCATGAAACTAAAGTAAAATTGCACCTAATGCGTTATATTTGGCAATCCAGAAAACAAAGCCTTTTCCTTCAAGAAACAAAAATCAGTGGCTTGGCTGCTGTTGCAATTTGTCTGCTATCAGCTTAAATCGAGGCATCAGACAATTTTAAAGTGCAACCCTCATACGTAGATCCAAATTCAGAATGGCATTCCTTTTCTATGCCTTGATGAAAACTAAGCTTGAGAAACTTCGCTGACACATACATGACGTTGGCATCTGCGCAAATATGGCATTTGTATTCTGAGCTTACTCCTTGTAGTCCTGACTTATCAAGCAGGACAACCCAGCAATGCAATGCATAGGATGCCAAATGTTTTGAAAGCTGCATTTTAAGAATAAGCCACTGGAAGCTCCAATAGGGCATCAGAATGATCAGTTCCATCATCTGAGAATGGATGAAGCTTCCACATGTTGGAGGTCTGAGGTGTCTTGGAAATAAGGTAAAGTTTTCCTGCGTCAAAGTCAGGTGTCTGGTAATCCAGGGGGACATTCGTACCTCCAGTGTCTGCTCTGCTGTCTGCATACCATGGGCCCAGCCACTGCCAGCCACCCATATAGGTATCAGAAACTTCAAAATCAGAGCAACACCTCTTTTCTACATTGCTTTTAATTTGCTCACCTTCAGTTTGAATCCATTTATTTCCCCTATACTTGTAAAAATATCTCCACCTTTACCTAGTTTTATACCATAGATTTATTTTCCCGTATCTTTACCGACACGTGGGCATGATCTCGTCCACCCCCCTGTCCACCCCAAGACAGCCGTCCACCCCTCACTCAGTCTCGTCCACCCAGGTTGAATAGCACTGAACTAGATAATAAGAGAGAAAGGATAAGAAAGTAGAAGGCTCCTACTAGAAGGAAGAAGGGAGAGAAAGAGGGAGGGAGGGAGGGAGAGAGAGGAAGGAGGGAGGGAAGGGAGGGAGAGAAAGAGGGAGGGAGGGAGAGAAAGAGGGAAGGAGGGAGAGGAGGGAGGGAGGGAGGGAGGGAGGGAGGGAGAGGAGGGAGAGAGGGATGGTAAGAGGAAGGGATAGAAGGAGGGAGGGAAGGAGAGAGGGAAGGGAGGGAGGGAAGGAGGGAGAGAGGAAGAGAGAGAAGAGGGGAAAAAGTTTGGAGGGGAAAAGAAGGTTAAAGGGAAATTACT